>PVKP010030083.1:0-28290 GCA_004027715.1 Plecturocebus donacophilus
TCATCCCCTATTCCTTCCTGTCTCCATTGTTAAGCACAATTATTGGCATAAAAGAGGTTTTTAATACCCATTTTTAGACTGTATTCTAGCCTGGGCAATAAAACAAGAATCCCGTTCTCTCTCCCTCTTTCTCTTCCTCTTTCTTTCTCTCTTTCATTCTTTTTTTTTCTTTCTTTTGCTGTTTCTTTCTTTCTTTCTCAAAAAAAAAAAAATCAGTTATTTTAATGAAAGCTGATTCAAGGAGTTAAGTTAGCTTTTTTTTTTAACCCCTCAGTCATTTTACTATTTTTGGAAAAAGAATTACATTTAATTTTTCCTTCTGAGAAAAAAAAAATACTCCATATTATTGTTACAGAAATTATTCCCATACTTCCAAATGCTGTGATGTACAAAAAAACCAAATAATTTCATTGTTAGAAAAAACTCCCCTCCCCCAAATCTATAAACTTTCAGAAACAAGGCAGGAGTTGTAATGTTTTCTTGTTAGACTCCATAAAGGTTACTTTAGTAAGTAACTTATAAGTTACAGACACATATTACCGTTCAGGGAAAAGTGATTTGTTGTAATCATTTTTAATTACAGTTATTTTTAATTATCCTTACTGTATGTGTAAACATTAAAAATACAAACAGTGCTGCTTTAGCACAGATGGTTGGTGCTAGTTACCCAGGCTGTCAGGCATCATTTGAACACCTTGCCTTCTTTTCCCTAATTGTAAGGAAAAGCAATAAAGTTGCTCCTTGGAAACAATTTTCATGTTTGAGAAAACTGTTACTAAGGAGGGGAGATCCAAGTTATGGAATTTTTTTTCACCCTTTCTCTCTACCTGGGCAATGCTTTTGAACCCTTCTCCGAGACCTTCTGCACACTAAATGGTTGTGGGTCACTCAATGTTCAGCCTAGACATGTCTATGCTTGGTTTTGCTGTAACTCAAATCAAGTAACTAAGCTGGAATGGTTAAAAAAAAATAAAATTCCCTTTTAAAACTTGAATATGTGCATTGAAGTGGCAAGATGAAGTGTGCATATGAATCAGCATTCCAATTATCGGGTTCTATTCAGGTCCGCACACAAAAACTAAAGTAACTATCTAACATTCCAATGTTTGAATGCTGTTAACTCACTGGATGTTAACATACAGTTAAAGAAAAAGCTCCATTTTTCAATTAATATGAGAAATATTGTATCTACCACCTGGTGTTGCCAGCAGCAGAGTGGGTTGAACTCGTTTGAATGCCCTCAAATAGAAGATGAATTTGCTCTGTGATGGAAGAGTCAAGTTAAAGGCTTCATCATAATCCAGATGTTAAATCCCTCAGATCAATGCAAAGAAAAAACTGCTCTTGGCATAACTTGATGCGGGTCAGTACATTATATTACCATTTATATATTTTTAAATGATTGCTCAATATTTAATATTGTCTATGCAGGCATGCTGGATTGCAGCCATGGCAAAAGGAAAAGAAACAAAACTTTGATAATCAGCTTTGCATAGAAAAAAAAATATTCTCTATAAACATGAAATTGTAACCAAATGAATAATTCAGGTTCCTAAAAAAGGAAATCTATCTGTAAACATAAGAATGGGTATTAGATGCTAAAAAAAGTATTGTCCAGTGGCATTTTATATCAGCGGAGGAAACAAATGGGTAATTGCTGTCTACACTGACCAACCAGCTTTACTACCAATCATTATAATGACCTAGGAGGACAGAAAGAAACTGGGGGGGAAAAAAAACCATAATATTTTTTCTTAATTTTTGGTATTTTTGAATTTCTGAGGACATTTAAATATTAAAATTTTCTGAATGAGTATGTCTCCCCAAATTCATCTGTTGAATCTAATCACCAATGTAATGGTATTAGGTGAAGGAAGTTCAAAGGTAACTAGGTCATGAGGATGAAGTCCTCATAAATGAAATTAGTACCATTATCAAAGCAGCAGCAGAGAACTGCCTTGCCTTCTTCCACCATATAAGAACACAGTGAGAAGGTGTCATCTATGAAGCGGGAAATGAGCTTCACTAGACACTAAATCTGCCATCACCTTGATCTTGCACTTCCCATTTTCCAGGAACTATTCGAAATAAATTTCTGCTGTTTATAAGCTAACCAGTGTATGTATTTCACCTTGGCAGCCCAAACAGTCTAAGACAACACCGATCTGTAAAAAGACACACAAAAGCACAAGATATATATACATATGATATGATACACATATATATACTTAGATCATATCTTTTCATATGCAAATATATAAGAGAAATAAATGTGATAGAACAACATTTACTCAGAAGTTGAGGAAAAAGACTCTAAATTTGAAATAAAATTACATTCTTTTTGTATAAAAATAATTGTTAATGGTTAAGTATTGTCATAATTAAAAATCAAATTTTAATTTGTCAGTGAAGGTGCCAGATGGACAGTCCCAGAGTGCATAACCGTTTTTATCACAGAAACAAGTTAACAAAGACTGCTCTGCCATTTCATGCCAATTTCATATTTAATGATGAAATTGCCCTTATTAAAACCATAGTACTTTGCTGAGATGTGGATGACTGATAGAGTGCTGTCCTCTTAACTTTGAAATTGCAACACACAGTGAAGTGCAGACAAGAATGTGGTTACTTTGAACACAGCACATAAAAAATAAGCCAGAAGCAAACAATTTCACATTCTTCGATATTAAGTTAGTGTCTACTACATAAGCCAGAATTTCTAGTTTGAAGTCTATGCTGTAAAAGCTTATTTTTGTTGTATGAACAACTCTAGCAATGTATTCTTTAGAAAACAATAAAGGGCCTTACATGAAGTCTAAGGGCTTCTGACCTACAGTCACTGATATTACAACTATATATAATGCATACATGTTTAAATAAAATAATATCAGAAGCACCATTGAGTATGTAAAAATATAAGAATGAAACACAACAGAATGGAAAACAGGAACTCAGAGAGGTAAGTCAGTGACAAATCCAATGTTGCCCTAAAGACAAAGATCAAAATCCAGTGATGTGGAGCTTGCAAAGAAAAGTGTGGAGATTTCCTTTAGTACTAGAACAGTCCTAGAACATTAGAACTACAAACAGCACAATGAAAAAATGAAAGGGTAATTTTTTTCCCCACAAAAGGGTAAAACAAGGAAACTTTGTTGTCCTAAATTTGGAGCTAGATGGTAGAAAAGAAGACTCTCCCCTGAGAATGCATGACCACACACCGAGTGTCACAGGAGATTATAACACCAATTCACACTTTTATTTGTGGTTCCAAAAATCCTTTAAGCTTCATCTTTATTCCTCATGTTTTAGGATCAGTTGTGTTCTCAGGATCTAGAAGAAGTAAATGTAAATCTTTATGGGAAAACCTTAACTTTCATTCAGATGTCAAAAATTCTCAGAAACGGCCAGGTGTGTTGGCTCATGCCTGTAATCCCAGCACTTTGGGAGACTGAGGTGGGCGAATCATGAGATCAGGAGTCCAACACCAGCCTGACCAACATGGTAAAACCCCGTCTCTGCTAAAAGATACCAAAATTAGCCTGGCACAGTGGCACACGCCTGTAATCCCAGCTACTCGGAAGCCTGAGGCAGGACAATCGCTCGAATCTGGGAGACGGAGGTAGCAGTCAGCCAACACTGTGCCCTTGCACTCCAGCCTGGGTGACAGGATGAGACTCTGTCTCAAAAACAAAAAAAATGATCAGAAATGAAGTTCTAGAGATCATAAGCTCACATTGAAAAATAACAATATACACAAGTCAATAAAGCACTTTTGTGCAAAATCCTACAGAAATACAAATTACATAATTAAACATTTAAAGCCCTCCAAATGACAGATACATAATAATAGATATGATTACTATATATTCAAGTATAATAAATTATGATAACAACCTTTTCTTAAATTGTTTCCTCATTTATGCTATTGTTCTCCATATCTCTGAGAGTCACTAGGTTTGTATTAATACTTACACATCTGGCCTCTTTGTGCTTGGAGTTTATTGAAGTACTATTTTCTAACCTACTATTTTCAGCTGGTCTCACTTCATGCTTAACTCCAGATATTCCTCTGATTCAGCAAAAATGAAATTCCATGTAAGAAATGACTCTATTTTCCTAATGGTTGTGAGCTTCTCATTACAATTTTAGCTACATACCCTTCCTTGTCTAGCTTATAGGCAAGACGATTAAATGGCTTTACTATTATATATTAGCCTTTGCTTTTTTCATATTCACTCACTCTAGACTCTACCTTCATACCTTTGCTTAGACTTAACCAAGTCTTAATCCCATTCCATCATTTGTTAGCTGTGTCTTGTTAGTCTTCTGACCTCACGTATGAACTATTTGCTGGTCACACTCACATTTCTACTCCTGCCTAGAATTGTCTCCAAAATGCAACACTTATATATCCAACTATTTACTTGAGATCTGTATGTGGATACCTGATAAACAATTTAAATTGAGTTTTTCCACTTCTCTTTTATCCATTTTGCCCTATCTCTGCTCATTTGAAAAGCCAGCAAATGTCTTATAGAGAAACTGCATACGGAATACAGGCAAATGTTAATATGTGTGTGTATGTGTGTGTGTGTGTGTGTGTGTTTCTTCTGAGATCTTAGTGTTTCAAATCCTAATACCTTAATAGTCTCAAATTTTCTCCCCAGACCACTGAGATTACTGAAAACTCTAGGCCACTAATTTCTGCTAAGCCTCTATGCTTTATATTGTGAATTAGCAAATATCCTGAGGAGACAAAGCAGGTATGAAAGTATGGCTGACATTAATAAATTCTCCTTCTCATTAGAATGCTGGCCCTTTAAAACCTGAATACCTTAAATTTTCCTCAAAAAAAAATCTAAGTACATAGTGAGTTTTGACAAGATTAATCTGATAAATACTAGTCCACAATAGTCAAAAGTAAGAGTTGTTTTCTCTTTGGTTCTCTCCTCTCTTCCCTATTCTTCCTCTCATCTGCATACGTCCACTCTTCTGGGTACTACCATGGCTTTTGTTACTGTTACCGTAGCAGGACTATCACCTTTCTTGGTGGGCATCTTCACATTTCCAAGACAGCTCTTCTGCTACTACTAAGTACCACTGCTGATGCATCAAAAGAACAGTCAAAATGACATATGACAAAGCATGGGATAGTTGGCCTCATCCTTTTTGTTTAGTTCTACTAACCTTTGGTAGACAAATGCTAAGGCAAGGGAGATGTACACTGCCATCTCTTTAATGAAAACAAGTTTCTCTAGTCTAGTGGCCATGGGCATATGCCCAGAGGCATAGAACCAGGAAATAACATACTGTAGTTCTTTTATTCATCTTTAATATTAAGAAGATCATAAATTACATTTTTTTTTGTCATACTCTCTCTTTCTCCAGTTAAGGTAAATAGTGTCTCAAGAATTTCCAGAGACTTAGGCAAACAAAGTTTTGGTAGCCTACTTTCTAAGTTGACTTGGCCTGCTATAATGTAATATTTAGACTGGGTAATTCATGAACAACAGAAATTTATTGCTGACTGCTCTGGAGGCTGGGAAACCCAAGATCAAAGTGTCAGAAGATTCAGGGGCTGCAGAGGACCTGTTCCTCATAGATAATGCCTTCTATGTGTCCTTCCATGGCAGAAGGGGTGAATAAGCTCCCTGGTACCTCTTTTATAAAGGTACTAGTCCCATTCATGAAGACTCCATTTCCTAAAAGCCCCAACTCTCAATACTATGATCAAGGTTTAAAAAAAGTAAAGCTTTGAAGTTAGATTGGAATATCGACCAAGATTAAAAATGAAGGGAAGAAGTCCCAATGAGGTCTAACATCAAGCATTTTGAGAAAATTAAAAGTGGGAAAAGTTGGAATAGTAAGAGCATGTGATAAAAATTAATTTTTGGGAATTTAAGAAGTTAGAAGTGGAACAACTCAGATGACAGCACATCCAATGTTTGGTCGGGAGACTAAATGGATAAAATTGAACAAAACATAAATGCTTATATTTATTTGAGATCTCTTTGACTAGGTGGCTGTGTAACCGGGTTTTTTTGGGGGGGTCCTGGTGAGGCACAGCTCCTCCGAGAAAATGCTGTAGGTTCTTGGTGTCCACCCTTTTAGGAATAAGAGAAACCACTGCAGGTGCACAGTAAGCTCATAAATACTGAGCCCAAGCAGTGCTGCAGAAAGGTGGTTTTATTTAGACAGAGAAAAGAGAAGAAAAGGAGAGGAAGAGAAAGACTTCCACGAGGAGGGTGGAAAGGGATTCCAGAGGGGAAATCCAGGAGGGGAAAGGGAGCTCCCACCGCGTCGCGGGGACTCCAGAGAGCTGGAGATCCAGTGTGGGCGAAGGAGAAGGGGAAGTTATCCTGGGGGAAGTCCCGCCTTCCCAAGTTCCTCTGGCCAATGAGAGCAGTTCCTTTCAACTTCCGCTGGAGTGATTGACTCTCAGTTTCTTCCCGCTCCTGTGGAATTCAAACATAAACCGTTAAATCTCCCGGATGGAGAGAGCCGGGATGGGGGCATAGCGCTGGGAAATTCTTGCCCTTAAAACTCTGCCCCGTCGTGGGCCTGGTAAGAGATCACATTCCCTCGGTTGGATGGTGTGTCTGTCAGACAATGATGCATAATAAATCACCTTAAAATGCAGTGGCTTACAACAAGTATTTGTTGTTCTCTCCCCTATTGCTACAGCCATTTATGAGACTCTGTTTCCGGTTGCAGATTGGTTGTGATTGGCTCAAAACTTCCATTTTGAATCAGAAATGCTTCACCTGTTTTTCAGTTTTCCTTGGTTCAGAAGCTATTCAGGGCGTATTCTCATGGAGAATGGCAACCACACAACAGGACAAGCAGAAGAACTCAGTGGTTCATGATCCCTGCCTCAAACTAGCAAATTGCATTTCTTCCCATATCCTATTGGCCAAAGCAAGACACATACCCAAAAAGTTCAACAATATTAGAAGTAAGAAACATACACTACCCTCAATACAAGGAATTGCAAAGGCAAAAAGAAAAGTGCATTTTGTTAGAGAAAGAGCTTTACATTTTCCAAAAAATGATTCACTTTATCACAGATAAGTAACCGCCCTACGCTATCAAATGTTCTGTTAGACACTTAAGAGCTTTATTGGAGGAAACAACTATGAAGGGAAACAGGAAAGGGAAAGAAGCATAGGGGGGTAAAGAGAACTTCAGACCACAGTGCTGGTCTGATGCATCTAGCAGGAGAGGGGAAAGAGAAAAGGTTGAGTTGGAAGAGTCTCACGTTGCTCTGAGAAAGCCATGGCTGGAGCAATGGGAAGTCTTTGAGCTAAAGTTTCCCAGGTGAGTCTCACCTCTCATAGGTATAGCTCAGTTTTTGCTTAGGAGTAGCCAGAAAAAAGCATAACTTTAATATAAAGGCAATGATGGGCCCAAGGGGATGATATCTGGGCTGTCAGCAAATTCCATTTCCCCCCTTAGAAGATCTAATGGTACGTTTTCATGACTGCTGTAGTCCTACCATACATTTGTGTGTGGAAATCAACAAAGTTCTCAATGAATGAAGGAAAGGTACCACCAAGTAGATGAAGATGATAGTGTTGACAGTAATGAAAATGATCAGGGCAAAGTATAGTGATTTGATATAGAGCGCACAGAGATTTTGAATAATTTATTCTAAACAAACCCATGATGGCTACAAGTGATCTCTTCTCAATAGTTCACATGTCATCAGGTTAATGATGTTTTACCTATTGCCAAGAAATATCCATTTCATCAGTTTTCATTTTTGCCACCTTCTAGAAAAGTCAACATTGATCTTTCCTTCATTTCTAAATCACACTTCTCCAGGAATACTTGAATATTAATCTTGAAAACTGTTTTACTAAATATTACAAATATTTTCTTAAGTTAGGCTGTAATGGATTCAGATATAAAAACATGAGCTTATTTAAACACAAATTCTTAACAAATTAGAACTTTATTTGATTGTCTTCATATAAATCTCAATATTTTCTTCTCAGAGTTGGTTCATCTAATTGTAGTTCTTTGCTCCAAATTGAAATTCACATGACTGAATCATTGGCATTTTTATAAGCCACAGCTCATCCTGAGATTAATTTTCTAAACGTGTTATTGAACATATATTATTGTTTCTGTCTTTCAAATATGCTCAGCATAATAAATGAAGAAGCACAATGGACAAAGAAATGGGTTTTGGAGTCAGACAAACCTGTGCTTGATACCCGGCTATGCCATTCAGTAGGGCATGCTTCCACTTGTCACTTGTATTCTGTCATCTGAAGGGAACAGTGCTTGCTAGTATAACACACTCTTGGCCTTTTCTACAGGAGTAATTCAATTTGAATGTGGAAGGAAGGAGAAATCGAGTATCCATAGCCTAGCCTCTGCCTTTCTCCTTCATCTTGGAAAATGACCTGCCTCTCACATGTCTTAGTTAGCTAGTGTTTGTCACGCAAAGGAATTTTGTTCCTAAAAGAACAGCCTGTGGTAGCCCAGTAATGCCTGTAATTGCCTGAATTTAAAATGTTGTGTCTAATTATAGGACTGAGTTTCACTAAGTTCACTCACTCACAGATATATTTTGCATTCTTTAAAATTAGCTTAGCCAGTTATAAAAGTAAAAATTGAATTTACTACTTGACATATTTCATTGATTCTAAACTACATACTATTTTAAGATTTTAATATCTCTAAAGTTAATTGAATCTTACCATCACTGCTCACTACCCTGTTTTTTTGTTTATTTATCTTTGAACTTCTCTAAAAATTGCGTAAATCTTAACACCAATTGAGTCGTAAATTTGGTGAAAGATTCCAAATCACTATACACTTCTTGAAGTTATTTCTCAGTTGTCCTAGAATTCAGACAGAGGACTGTATGCTATTCATTGACACTTTTTATTAGCTACATCTCAAAACTTTAAGGAATATTAATTTATCTGCACCTCAATGTTCTCATGCACAAACTAAAATTTATTACTATATGCCAGATATTATATCATTTGATCTACATATTTTAGCAAATGCAATCCCTCATAGCATCACCGTGAGGGAACTAAAGAAATGAAAAATTTAAACAATTGACTTAAGGTCACATGTCTAGTAAGCAGAAAGGTCGGAATTGGAAACCAGACTATCTAGTTTTAGATCTTGAACTTTTACCTAAGAAACTCTAACTCATGGAATTATCATAAGAGTTAAACGAAATAATTTATGGAAGGCATTTAACACATATTACACAGCACAGAGTAATTGTTTCATAAATGATATGATGCTTATTTTTGTTATCAGTCCTTTTATATGTTGAGTTGGTCAGAAGACCTCTTGGTGTAAAGAGAAAAATAAAATATTTTGAGGTAAGAGAAAGCAAAATTCAGATTTCAGCTTTGCAATTAGCTATACCATGATCTTCAAAAATTATTTAAATTTTCTCTTTTTCAGTTTCTTCTGCAGCAAAAAGGAGTCATACATGTCATAGAGTTGTCATGAAAATAGACATTTCTTTAGCAAATATTTACCAACATGGATTATATGTAGCACACACTACATAATTCTAGGCACCAATGGTACAGGAAAATGTATATTCTAGTAATATAAAATGAATGAGACAAAGATCTGTTTTTCAACATTCCAGGGGTGGTAATGTATGATGTACAATAAGCACTCAAATTTACCTTTTAAATATTAAAATTTTAGGTCCCCCCTTTTAACTTAATTAGTAGTAGATTCCTAGTCTGTTAAAATATAAAAGGACAATATCCATCTACCTAAGTGATGTAGTCTTTTTTAATATGCCTTTTAATTGTATAACTTTTATCTTTCAGACAAGAAAATAACACTCTATAGTAATCTTTACCAGGTAATTTTACTTACTGATTTTTTTATTCTCTACTTTGCTTTCCAAAGGTTTACAGTTCTTGTTTTGCATAGTCATATTTGTAAACTTATTGAATAATCATTTTTATTTTTTCTCAATGGATCTATGATTTGATATGAGAACTTCCATGATAGCTACAATGGTCTTGAATACGTATTTAATGAAACACTTGATGTGACATTTGCTTTAGCCAATTGCCACATTCTAATATGTTCTCTGATAATTCTAGTGTACCTGATTTGATGTGCTTTGAGTAGTTTCACTTTAAATTTTTAAAATGCCAGTCTTATTAGCATAAGCACTGACAAACTTCTTCATTAGGTAGCCTATCTCATCAATAATTTAGTTTATGGGAGCTTAAAAAGTATAAGTTGTAAACATTTTTCTTCCACTATATTTAAAAATGTTTAAATATTATAACCTCAAGTAGTTGTGCATATATATCTTTTTTAATTTTGGAAGTATTTAGTTCTGAAAGTATTTAGTCTTGGAGGTCCTCTAATTTCACCTTCATTTTTTTGCCATTGAATGGTAAGGCTCCTTGCAAGGTCACCTAGAAAATAACAGGAACCTTGACCCGATTTGAGTTCCATGCCGTTTTCTCCCTACACTCTGTAAACTCTGTTCTTTTTGTGGAGATCTACCTTTTTCTCTCTTCCTGCTCTTTTCTTCTTTATTCTTACTTTTTTGCCCTATTTCTGTTCTATGTAATTTTAGTTCTATGATTTAAACTCAAAGCTTTGTGTCTCTTTTTCTCTATCCTTGGTTTCTCTGTCCATAAATTACATTTATTTACAGTACCATATTTTTTGTGTGACAAATTAATTATGAGAGTATTGTGAAGCAAATTGATTTTATGTATAAAAGTTACCAAAGTAGCATAATATAGCATTAAAGAAAGAAAGTTTAAAATCAAACCAAAAAGACTGAATGCTTATAAAATTAGTTAGAAAATAGGAAGAACATTAGTTAACCTATGACGTAGAAAAACATCTTATAAATTAAAAAAAAAAGCAAAAAATAGATGATCTTAGCTTTCAGCAACCTTACTGGCTCTTGGCAAAAAATATTTAGTTCAATCCTTTTATAGCACTCTCAGTGAATTGTATTTGAATGATTATTATTATTTTATAAATAAATCTCAGAAAAGTCAGTAATAGATTACTTAATGCCATGAAACTACTTGTCAAGGCTGAGAATTAAATTCAAGTCGATGTGTCTCCAAAAATTCACATTATTTTTGAGCTGTTTGCCCTTTCCAATGGTGGCACTAATCATTTCCACAGGGAGAAATATAGTAAAGTTGGTTATTTGACTAATTGTATTGCCTACATCATTTTCATTGAAAGTGAAGAGAAAAAAATCAAATCAGTTAAATCAAGTTGATCACTTTTTTTATTTTGATCATGATACGTTGGCTTTATACCTAATTGGCTAGTGGTTAGAACTGATTGGCAGGTGTGATAAAGCTCATTAAATCAACTCTTGTTAAAAAAGAAATGATTGCTATCTAAATATGGTATCAAGTTAAATGATTATCATATGTGTCACAATTTCCTCAATCTTCAGGAATGTAAGCCAACTTTGCATATAAAAATTTGCACATGTCATATGATGGCAATTTCCTGTCATTAGGCTCTGACATACTTTATATGATAGTTTCTAACATATACAACATATAATGCATTGATGATCAAAATCCTCAACTGTGCATATGATTTTTTAAAGTAACAAACTAGAGAAGATTAGAGTATTCCTGTAACAGTCACTTGCTTTCATTTGCAGTACTAAATCTTGAGAGACAATTCTCTTGTGTTTCTGCATATCTTGAAATCTGCATATCTTGTGAGCAGATGAAAGATGAACTGATTGCTCTTTGTTCTGGACTATCATTTAAAGGGTAATTGTATAGAGAACAGCCGTAGAGCATTATGACAGAGGCTCTCTTTTTAGCAACGGGCAGACTTACAGACTCAGGAAACAGAACCTATGATTCCCTCTAAAGCAATGAGAAGGCATATTCATGGTGCAGTGTAAAGGATTCCGATTCCATGAAAGCAGAAGCCCTCTCGTGAACCCTACTTGTGAGGGTAATTGTTACCTGGAAGCCCTCTTAATGTTGCTCTGTAGGAATTAGGAATCAGGGAACCACAGCAAAATTAGAATAGTGTGGCTACTTCTATTTCTGTGAGTAGTAACATATCCTTTGTCTCTGACCCAGGAGACTTGTGTCTTTTGCCAACATACATGAAACTGTGGCAAGCTAACATGTTTGCTTACAAGTAGAGAAAACCCTTGCCCCTTCACAGTTATAGACTTAACAAAAGATTTGCTCCTAAATATACTTCTAGAAAATAATAACAAGACTTTGCCAGAGGAAGCAGATTGGAGAGGAGATAAAATTTGTTGATAGGGTTGTTTTGGTGTAGAGCTTGTGGCCCTAGACTTGTATTATCTACCTTGTCTGAAGGTTAACTTAAAAATGACTTATTATTAACATGCTGTTATTGTATTTCAAACTTTTTGGAGTTTAGTATTTTAGGGCCAAATTTAAAGATAACTTTAAATTTCATTTTAAAAATCTTCACTCATAAATTTTTATTTTACCAAATTTATCATAGGTTAACCAGTCTACCAAAGACTGTGTAACTCCTTTTCAGTAGACAGACATAGAAAAGTTCAGACTTTTATCAAAATCATTATTGTGAAGCTATACTACAGTAAAATAAAAGTAAATTAAACTTCTTGTTTGAAAATGCTATCTTCGTTTTATATTTTACAACTCAGTACAATTTTCATATATTTGAGTTCACTATGTTTTATTAGTCATTGCTTTTAAGAAGTAATTGACTTTTTCTTTAAAAATGTGTCATTTAATACTCAGTTTTTAAGAGAAATATCCTGGGAAGTCAGGATATTTGGAATATGAAATATAACTGGCCTCTAAAAAATAATCACCACAAAAATTAAAATGTTAATTTTTTTAAACCTAATATTAACATGGAATAGAATCAAAGTTTTACTATTTATAATGTCAGATTGCATAGAAACAAATGTGTTTTCTCCATTTAGATCATTAACATTTAATATTCGTTGACTTATGGTAGATTGTAGTCTCCAAATAAAGTCAGCTGTATAGAGAAAACATGACCCTTTTCTCTGATATAAAATTTGTTAAATTCGAAAAATTACATATTTAAATATCTAATACCAAGAACAGCACATAGTTTCAATCAAAAATTACCTTTCACTATGTCGACATTTAAAATCTCAATGTACTTATAAGGATAAATTTAATTATCTCCTCAACACTTTAACCCTAGTTTCTGTTGCATTTTTCTGTAGAATGGTCTATGTTACTAATTATATAACAGTAGACATTAGTGAGTGTGAGCAGAACCTTCGAAAGTGTGAATATCACTTTCATAGATTTTCTTAGTCTTCCTTTGCTACTTGCTACGAAAGCCACTTAATCAGCACCCTGATAAATGGTGCATCCTCTTAATTGGAATAATTGTCAAGGAGAAGAATCAAGTAGTTCATTTCAATGACTCCAAACAATGGATAAATTGCACACAGAGTCCATTTAAATAGCACCCCGATGTTGTCTGTAGGCTTAAAACAGGTGTGAATTGGTATTTGCCAGCATGAACTTCCCACTATGTAACCTTTTTTTCTGGTGTCCTGCTGCTTTCTTGTTCTACTACAGCTGTTAAATTAGGTTATCTTACTTTGGATGAGATCATTAAAGTCGCTGAAACTCTCATTCCCCAGTAACATGGTCACATGAGCAGTCTAACAATAAAGGAAAGAAGTAAGCAAATTGAGACAGAAAAGTTGAGTAATTATATTCTGAATAAGAGAAATGAGATGTAGTCAACATACTTCTTTTTTAAAGTTCACAACACTACAATGTTGTAATAATTCTCAAGATAATATGAAAAGAATACCAGGACCCTTATATCTCAATGTATACATCTTCTGAAAGTTGTAACAGAAGCTTGGAATAGTTTTTCAAAAGAAAGCTCAAATTTCTGGTTTACATGTTGTTGCATATATGGGTATGACCTTTTGATAATCAAGACAAGTGATTAACACTTTTTTTTCAGAATCTGTGCTAATTAAACATATTCTATATTTTTTCCAGTTTCTTTTAAAACTAAATCCATATGCAAAATGTCTCTTCTTCCTACATGTTTGTTTATTTATCTTATAAATCTGTTTGTTGAAATCTGTTCATATAAGAGGTTAAGACTAGAGATCTAAGAATAGGAGTGAGGAGAATTAAGACTAATTTTCCCTCAATCCCTGATGTACATTCTCACTGTAAACTTTGGCACCCTTCAAAGTGATGAACTTCGTGAAACTCTAGCTCCTTCTAGATCTAGAAGGGTGGATGGCATGCTAGAGATCATTTTATGCAAAGTTCTTACTTTACACATGAGAAATTTAAATCCTAGACAGATTTAGGTTTGTTTCAAGTTGTCTCAGACACTTAGTGGTAGAGCCAGACTTCTTGGGTCTTTTTCAAGACCTTTCTCATTCTAACCTTCTTCCATATAACAGTGTCAATTTTATCAAACATCACATAGATAACAGGAATTGATGAGTATAAACTGTTTAGATGTTGATTGATCTATGATACTATTTCTGCATGCTTTAGCACTCTAAGTAATTATTCATGCATTTACCTACAATTCACCCTATCAGAAAAAAATGCATGAGTTCTTGCTATATGTCGAGACAGTAATAGGCCCCAGAGAGTATAAAAATTTCCATGTTCCTGCCTTCAAGGATTTCACAGTGAGATCAGCCCTAATATTTGGAGAATTATACATTTAATTACTACCCTTTATGACTTTGTTATATAACAAGCACTATTATAGGCTTTGCATAGCATCTAATTTAACCCTCACTACAAACTAAGGAAATGGGTATCATTGACTACATTATGCAAGTGAGAAAAATTAGATCCAGAGAAGGTAAGCACCATCCTTTCAAACCTGCTCATCCAGTAGGTGGCAGAAGCAAGATTCTTATGTATCTTAACTCAAGGTACAAGCTCTTCCTGTTTCCTATTCCATCTCCCATAAAGAATGGCTGGAATTTAACATGTTCAACCTCATGGCATTATAGGAAAATTTGGTCATGGAAAATGAATGTATTGATCCTGTGAGAAGCTCACCTCACTCATTCAAGAGTGGGAGTGGGCTGCCCTAACAGTACAGCAATGCTTTAGCTCAGGACACAGAGCTGGAAAAAAAAAATGAGAGAGAATTCAGGTATTTCTTTCCACTCTAATTAATAAACTAAACCTGAGTATGTGCTCCTCTCAAACCTTTCCTTTTCAATTTTAGAGAACCTAAAAAGATGACTCTGTAAATAGAGGCTTATTATTGAAGCAGGATATTTCCCTGACCCCTTTGCAGACAGGAAAGGGACTGTAGGGGCGCTGGAACTAGCCAGCTGCTCTGGCACTAGCAAGGGCAAATTCCATTCACTCACACTCTCTGGGCTTCACCCCTCTCAATATGGGGAATATTCAGGTGAGTGGGTGCAGAAGCCAGGGTGAGCACTTTTGGGTGCCAGCAGGAGCAAAACTCTGTGTTGGCCCCACAGAAGCATCTAGTGGGGAATGCCCTTGACCCTGGAAGCCCCAGAAAGAGTTTTATAGGCAGTGCCCTTTTAGCTTTGCTGTCCGTGGACGGCTTAAGTGTTAACAGCTCAGTGGAGGGTCAGTGTGATAGCATTTTGCACCCACACCTGAGTTGTTGTCCAGCATCCAGGAGGAACAAGTTCACACAAATGTATTGAAGACAGTAAATGTGGGGTATTTTATTGCTGATAAAAGTGGACCTCAGAGGGATGGGGAGCTAAGAAGGGGACAGAGTGGTGGGAAGGTAATCTTCCCTTGAAGTCAGGCTGTCCCCAGCCGGACTCTTCTCCAAAGCTACATCATCAAGCCATCCCTCTGAAGTAAAGCTGCTTCTCTCTGACATCCAACTACAGTGTCTGATGTCCAGCTGCTTCTCCTCTTTCTGTTGCCTGAGCCTGGGGTTTTTATGGGCATGGCATGGAGGAGTGATGTGGGCAATGGGTAGTTTTGAAAATGGCAACATTTGAGCATGAAAACTGGGATGTAAGTTCTCCCTTTGGGCCCTGGTTCTAGGCTTGAGGGTGGGGTCCTGGTGAGGGCCCCACCCTCTTCTGTCTAGAATTTCCCTGCCTCCTATCCCTATTAAAATCACAGTTTTCAGCCTTTCATTTCGATGTCACAGTTATTTCTTGAAGGGATAGAAACTGAAATAAATCATCACTGCTATTGCTGAGAACATTTATGCTGGTGAACAACAAAGGCAACAATGCAAAAGAATTGGACTAAGGCCAGCCATGGTGGCTAATACCTGTAATCCCAACACTTTGAGAGGCCAAGGCAGAAGGATCACTTAAGTCCAGTTCAAGACCCGCCTGGGCAAAATATTGAGACCCCATCCCTGTGAAAAATACGCAAAACTAGGTGGGTGTAGTGGTGCATGCTTGTAGTCCCAGCTACTCAGAAGGCTGAGGTAGGAGGATTGCTTGAACCCAGGAGGCAAAGGCTGCAGTGATTCAGGATCGTGCCACTGTATCCCAGCTTGGGCCACAAAGTGAGACCCTATCTCTAAAAGAACTACAGCAACAAAAGAAATGGACTAACAAAAGGGCAACATGTACATCTGAGCAGAAAAAGTAGACCTGGTTACAGGAACATGGCCCATTTACATATAGAAGATGAGGCCTTTGGAGCAAGAAATCACAAAATCTCAAGAAGTCACTGTATATCACATAGACTGTGGAGCAGAGTGTAGGGGGTATGGAGTAAGTACTTGAGAGTCAGGACCCAAATAGCACTTCTGATTGACATTTTAAATGTAAACATGAAAACAACACTGTAGGTTTAATCATACAGCTTATGGAACTGAACATTTAATACATATACCTTTGCACATGCCATCGCCAAAATTTAAATTTACACCCATGGGCAAGATCCCACAAAATTGTACTTTACTTCAAATATTGCCTCAAAGTGTGTTGTATTGCCTTACAACATTTCAATTCTGATTCCTTAACTGTATATCATAGTTTTGATATACAAAGTATATCTATCATTTTTAAAAAGTGAAACAAAAATTAAAATATATTACGATTAAAAAGAAATTATAAAAAATATCTAATGTAATGGTGTCTTTTTTGAACAGATGGCAAATCTTAACTTTTATTTTTACAACGCACATATTGTTAACACTTGACCTGGTATGTTCCCTCTGGATAATGATTGTAACATGTTAAAGCAAAGAAAAAACAACTAAAACTGTTATCCCGTTAGCAACTAAGATTCATTTGATATAGTCAAGCATTGCTAAATTATCTGGCAAAACATGAGGTATTTTGTATATCTATTTTAGGAACGTAAATTAGTCATTACAAAGGATACTGACAAGCAGGTATGTTGCAAATTTCAGATTAATTAAAATGCTGTTTAACAAGCCCTATTAGAATGCAAATGTTTTCCATGATTGCTGTCACAAGCTGGCTTTCGGGGTTTTTTTTTGTTTTGTTTTTCCCTGGGTTTCCTATCCATTTATACCTTTCTATTCCCCCATCCCCAGCCTCCATTCATTTGCATTGAAGTGAACCCAAGCACAGCAACATTAGCCTAATGCATGAGAACAATGAGGTGAAGAAAAAAAGACAGAAGAAGTAAGTCTAATTACTCTAGTTTCATAGAATAAGCTTTTAAGGCTAAGTTCACACTAGGGCAATTACCCACCTAATTGCTCTAGTTTGAAGCTAGTTTGAATAGATGTTTTCAGCAATGTGAGGAGAAAACATGCAAATTCAGTGGATTGGTTTGATCCCTATTGCCCTTTTTATTAAAGAAAAGCCCCTTGAAGTAGTGAGATGACATTCCTTGAACATACTTCTAATGTACCACAAAGCCTTTCCTGATAGACTGCAAACCAGTGTGGAATCACATCTAAATCCATGAACTAACTTTAATAACAGTGAACAGAAAAACAAAAGTGTTCCTAAAAATATATTGCCTCCATTTGCAATGATGTATCTAGAAACATGAAATGTAACAAGTGCATTATTTTATATTTCAAAACACTTTTGTTTAAAAGAATTCTCAAAATTGATGTCCTAATATAACCGGTTATAATATGAGCCCCTTAACTGCAAGTTTGATGTATTTATGAGTTAAAACTGATTTGATAAAATATTCAATGTGATGCAGTTCTTAAATAATAGCTGATGAAAGAGTCTTTCATTAAAAGGCAGAAGGGGAGAAGGAAGGAAGGGAGGGAGGAAGGAGGGAGAATGGAATTGAATAAACTGAAAATTAAAAATGGTAAGGGGAAGTGAGTCCTGACTACAATAGAGTTCAGGCTTCTGGCAAAGCATATGCTGCTATGGGTTGAAATCTTTCAGAAACTTCTTGGATGTGAAGGTACAGACAGATGCAAAGAGAATCATTCAAAGCTTGAATTGAATCATCACAGCCAACTTTCTCATGGTAATAATAAGAAAACTACATTTTAGAGAACTGTCAGTCACATAAAGAATTAATTGTGCTGCCTGCTCTTAAAGCTAGGTCTTCTGAATGCCAGTCTGTCTAGTAGAGGTTTACACATGGGAAAATCAAGTGGAAAACCACTTAGGTCAGTTTATTGGACTAGGAAGAGAGCAGGAATGCCTGTTAACTGCAGCCTACCTTTAGGGGACCAGAAAGTGAATATCAAAAAAATAAAGCAGGGCGCCTTAGTCCTATAAGTCAAAAAACAAGAAATGCTGAAGAAGGCCTATAGAAGCAAATGCTACAAAGAATGAAGAAAGTTCAAAGAAACTATCAGCGGGTCTGTAATAGAGGATTGAAGGATTCTGTTCCTGTCTAATGCTGCAGGTTTATTTTGTTTTGTTTTTTTTTGCACGTTCTCAATACAAGATTATCTGGATGTACTGGATGCTTTTGAAAAAGTAAAGGCAGAAAGTTTAAAACATGTACTTAATTCCACCCTATCATGTTGACACTTTTCTTCCAGTGTCCACCTCTGTAAGACACGGGAGAAGAGAAATAGATTATAGTTCCAGATAGACAGGAAAAGAAGTGTTTGGCTCTTTAATTCATAAAGCCATATCTTTATGAAAAGTAACTAGAAAGGTACTTTACTCAAATTTAAGAGTAAGGAGGAAAAACATCTATGGTTCATAGTAGTTAAGAAATCATGATGAAAGCAACAAATTGAAATTTTTTGTCCTAATCATATTATTTTAAAATGTATGATTATGCTTAGCTTTTTCAAAGATTTAAGGAAGAGGAAATTAACTGATTGATTTTCTTTGATTCAGTTAGGTAACTATTAAGGAAATGCTATTTTTTTAGAGAAAAGATGGCAAATATCTAGCCTAAATGTTCACATAGCCTAGTATTTCCCCCATCACAGACATCATTAATTAGTCACTGTAATAATGGTATTCAATTGATTGCTGTTAGCTTGTCATCCGTGCTTCAGATCAGCAGTCAGAAAATTTTCCTCTAAAGAGTTATATAGTATATGTTTTAGGCTTTGAAGGCCGTAAGATGTCTGTTGCAATTACTCAATTCTGTGCTGTAGCTTCAACACAGCCATAGATGCGATATAAAATAGTGTCATTTTATTGCCACAGAACTCATTTACAAAAACAGGTGTTGGGCCAGATTTGGCTTGTAGATCATAGTGAGGGACTGTGTTAAAGAGACTTCCAGGGTCAGCTTGCAGGCAGGGGCGTTGTTTCCATTTCAGGAGTTCTCTGGTTTTCCCACCTCTGGCCGGCTAGGGTCCTTTGTTTCAACCTTCCTGCCTCTGGCAAGCCACATAGAGCCTTTGTCTCAATTTTTCCACCTCGGGCTCTAGGAGGTGGGGCTCTATGACACAGCGTTATAAAACAGTAGCCAATCCAGTAAAGGAGTCAAAGATCAATCAATCCAGAGGAAGTTTGAAGGAACTCCTCTCATTGGAGGAGAACATGAATGGGGAGCAAATAACTCAAGGGTAAAAACTCTAGCTACCCCAGCCTGGGCTTGAATCCTCTCTGGATCCCCTTCCACGAGAGTGTGGGAGCTGTCCTTTCACTCTGCCTAATGATCTTCACTGTTGCACACTCTTTGAGTCCATGAGTCCTATTTGAAGAGTAAAACTCACCACGCCTCCAGGGCTCCTTTCTCCGTTCTTAGGGGCTAGAAAGGCCAAGAGCCTAAGTTCTAATTGCAACTACCCAGTTTCCCTGGTGGCCTAGCAGTTAGGACTCCTGGTTTTCAGGAAGACCACCTGAGTTCAACTCCCAGTATAGAAACCAGGGAATCTGGCTGCAGCTCTGGTTACAATAGTAAAAACTTATGAGAAAACAATCATGAAAAACAGATTCTATGCAGTGACTGCAGGCTATCAGTTTCTCCTAATCAGCAGCCCCAGATTTAATGTGGTTAGTGATAGTAATGGAAATACTTCACCTATGACAATGTACCTTTCCAATAAGCAGGGCCACATTATGACTTGTAAACAGTAGCCACTTTGATCTTTGTAGGCTCTTTATCTGACTACCATATTCAAACTCATAAAAGAATCAGAAGAACTGTCTTTCAGAGATAAAAGAGAGAAGTAGAAATGAAAAATAATCACCAGTAAGACAAGTTCTTTGGAGACATTTAAATCATTAGAGAAATAAATTGAATAATTGCTTTTCTTTCTTCTCAAGTAACCCTCACCACAAATCAACTCACCTCACATATCATTATCAGCAGCTGATCATAATCCTGAAAGACACAATCTCAATTACCATAATTGCAAAGGTTGAAATCCTGAAAGATCAAAATCTCAAAAATGTAATTCTGTAAGAAATAATTTAAAAATATATTTAAAGATACATTTAAGAGGTGATTTACTTGACAGTTGTATAAAAATGGCAGAACACTTTATAGTCTACACAATAAATTAGATAGTAATAATACACATCATTTGCAAACAAATTCTCAGGTACACTATGATCTGATGGCTGTAACAGTTATAAACAGGCAAACCATATTAATACAAAAAAGGTCAGCAAACATGTTTATAAATGTATAAACATGCATTACTATGATTGGTAATTTT
Source organism: Plecturocebus donacophilus (assembly GCA_004027715.1). NCBI lineage: Eukaryota > Metazoa > Chordata > Mammalia > Primates > Pitheciidae > Plecturocebus > Plecturocebus donacophilus. Next base: position 21,046 of record PVKP010030083.1, read on the forward strand.
GTGCTCCCAGCTTTATACTTGCAGTCATTTGAAATACCATGACAGACAACCTAAGTCTTTTGATGAGACTGATCCAAAACCCATGATGAGTCACCACAACATATGCAATCATCTAAAAAGCAGAGATCTTGAGAAATTGTATCTTCACAAATGTAGATGTACAAAAAGAACATCTCATGTTTACTGAGGAAGTTTTAACATTTTAACAACAGGCACAGTGCTTACACACAAAATCAACATTGTGATAATGCACTTCTGTGGAGTCAAATTTCTGATGTCTAAGACAGCAGAAGAAAAGTCTTAGAAAGAGACAAATTATCTTTCTGCATCTGTTCTCTCCATGTCCCTGGCCAATTGGATGGTGCCAGCCAATAATAAGGCCACGACTTCCTTCCTAGTCCACTTAGACCCACATGCTGATCTCCTCTGAAATACCCTTATAGACCCAAAATGACACTTTACTAGTTTTCTAGGTATCCCTTAATCCAGTCAAATTTTCATTTACAATTAAATCCACTAATCCACGCCTTGTCAAGTAGTCACTCAGCTCCTTAAACAATACTTAATTTCCAAATAAAGATAGTGGCTGTTATTTTGGCTTCCCCTGCTCAAAATGGTAGATTGGAAGCACTATTAGCATGCTTTCCCTACTTGGAAAAACAAAACAGTGTATAGCAATTCACACTGTGAACCTTTTTCCAAGAAGCTACACAGGACTGTAACAGGAAAACTGAGAGAAACTGCAGACCCTTTGAAAGAAGCAGCAGGCTGTAGTCTACACTGTGATCCAGGTGGAAAACTGAAAGTCCCAGAGTGTGAGAGGAGAATAACTGCCTCTGGGATATATACTCCCATGGGGAAACCTGGCAATTCAATCCACAGCAAAAGGTCTTAACCCTGCTTAGTACTGAAGCTGATTTAGTGAGTGGTGGGGAGGCTATGAGGAGGAGCAGCTCTGGATATGCTTTGCACGCACTCCCAGTCTCCAGCAGGGATGGAGAGAAACCATTCCTGATCCTGCCTCACAGAGGACCTCGGGGAAGTCCGCCAGCTTACTCAGGAGGCAGTCACAGGTTGAGAGAAGCTCCCAAATGAGATTCACAATATAATCTTGCATGGGGATGAACTCCCTTGGCCAGAACCAAGGAGCAAGTAGGAACTATACAATAGCCATTGGTACAAGAGGTGGGCACCCTTGTTTCACAAGCACAGTGGGAGGAGCTGGTCTAAAAGTTGTGGTTTTGGTCTCCATGAGGGGCAATTGTGAGTTCTGAGTGCAAATGCCAGAACTGAACAGCCAGAACACTGGGTCAAGAGTGCAACTGGGAGGTGCCATCCCTTTCCTCCTAGCTGGGCAAAGGAGCTGAAACGGCTCCCTCACTTACCCCTGAAAGACTTCAGTGTTTTTCACTGAGAGCTCCCCGTTATTCTGTCACGACTGGGATCTCTGCCCACCCTTGGTTATTGCATTCACCCACTTACTCTAGTCACAGTCAGTTTTTACCCATGGACGCCTTCTCTACTGCCTGAGGCATGAACTGTTCTACCCAGTAAATAAAACACTGGGAAAAAAGAAAATAAATGAAAAATGCAAACCAGTGAGGAACAAGATAAGCTTCAAGAGACTTCTGACATTATAGCTCCATAGGAGACACAGAACTAGCCCACACACCAAGCACATTGCTACCACAATCAGTACCTGAGAAAGCCATCATACAGATAACATAACCAAGGAACTCTTACCCCTAAATTAGTTTACAATAAACAGTAATTATTAAATTGACACCCTCAAGAGTAAAAAATATTTTTTAAAAAAACACAGTTGAATAAAAATAAATTCTAAAATGTGTTTTAAAAAATAACCAATGAAAGTGAGAATAAACCAGAAAAATAATTCTGGCAATAAGACAAAACAGGGTTCAATAATACTGAAAATAACACATAGCTCTCCAGCAATAGATTCAAACCAGGATTAAATCTTTGAAATACCAGATAAAGAATTCAAAAGGCTGATTATTAAGTTACTCAAAAAGACACAAAAGAGAGGTGCAAACCAATATAGAGAAGTTTTTAAAAATCAGGATATAAATGTACAATTTCTATAGAAATTGATATTTTCAAGGAAAATCAATAAAAACTTCTGGAAATGAAAGGCACATTTAGGGAATTACAAAATGTATTGGACAGTTTTAACAATAGATTAGACCAAATAGAAGAAAGATTTTCAAAGTTCAAAGGCAAAGCTTTTGAATTAACCCAATCAGACAAAAATAAAGAAAAAAATTCAAAGAAATAAAGTCTCCAAAAAAAAAATTAGATTATGTAAAATCAAACCTAAGAATCATTGGTGTTTCTGAGGGACAAGAAAAAGAAAACCATATGGAAAACTCATTTAAGAAAATAATTGAGGAAAATTTTACTGGCTTTGCTAGAGATGTAGACATCTAAGTACAAAAGAAATCTGGGCAATTCATTGCAAAAAGGACATCACCAAAGCACATAGTCATCAGGCTATCTAAAGTTAATGTGAAGAATTTTAAAAGCAGTGAGACAAAAAGCATCAGGTAATCTTTCAAGAAAAACCTATCAGATTAACAGCAGTCTTCTCAGTAGAAACCTTATAAGTCAATGGGACTAGGGTCATATCTTTAGCTTCCTTAAACAGAACAACTGTCAGCCAAGAATTCTGTATCTAGCAAAACTATGTTTCATAAATAAAGGAGAAATAATTTTTTTCAGATGAACAAATGCTGAGGAAATACATTACTACCAAACAAGCCCTATAAGAAATGATAAAAAAAAATCTAAATCTTGAAACAAAAGGTTGATATACCTCAGAATAAAAAGTCATGAAAGAATAAAACTCACAGGCCCTGTAAAACAATAACACAGCTGCTCTGCCTATGGAGTAGCTATTCTTTTATTTATTCCTTTATTTTTCTAGCAAACTTACTTTCCCTTTACTCTAACAAACAAACAAACAAAATCCAATAACACAATGAAGAAAATGAAATATCTATGTAATAACATAATGACTGGAAACTCCTATCTCAATAATAGCATTGAATTTAAATGGTCTAAATGCTCCACTTAAAAGATAGAGATTGGCAACTGGCAGAATGGGTTAAAAAATTGAAAACCAAATATCTGCTGTCTTCAAGAGTCACCTAACCTGTAATGATTTTAATAGACTCAAGTTAACAGAGTGGAAAAAGATATTTCATGAAAATGGAAACCAAAAGCCAGCATGAGCAATTATTCTTATCCCAGATAAAACAGATTTTAAAGCAACAACAGTAACAACAGACAACGAAGGTCATTATATAATGATAAGAGGATCAATCTAACAACAAGATATTACAATACTAAATATATATGAATCTAACTCTGGAGCTCCCAGATTTGTAAGACAATTATTACTACATCTAAAAAAAGAATAGAAAGCAACACAATCATAGTAGGGAGCTTCAATACTTCACTGACAGTACTAGACAGATTATCGATGCAGAAAGTCAGCAAAGAAGCACTGGACTTAAACTCTACTCAAATATAAATGTACCTAACAAAATTTACAAAACATTCTACCCAAGAAATGCAGAATATACATTCTTCTCATTAGTATATGGAACAGTCTCTAAGACAGATCCTATTATAGGCTGCAAAACAAGTCAATAAATTTTTTTAAAAATTAAAATTATATCAAGGTTCTTTGCAGATCACAGTGTATACAACTATAAATAAACACCACAAGGGACCCTTAAAACAACACAAATACATGTGAATTAAACAATCTGCTCCTGAGTGGTTTTGGAGTTAACAATAAAATCAAGATTGAAATTTTAAAGCTCTTTGAAATGAATTATAATAGTGGCACAAGTTGTCAAAACCACTGGGATACAGCAAGAGCAATGCTAAGAGAAAAGTTTATAGCACAAAATGCATGCATCAAAAAGTCTGAAAGACCGTGAATAAACAACCTAAAGTCACACCTCAAGGAACTAGAGAAACAAGAACAAACCAAACCCAAAGCTAGCAGAAGGAAAGAAATAACAAAGATCAGAGCAGAACTAAATGAAATTGAAACACACACAAATAATACAAAGTATCAATGAAACAAAAAGCTGTTTCTTTGAAAAGATAAACAAAATTGATACACCATTCACTAGATCAACCAAGAAAAGAGAAGATTCAAATAAACTAAAATAGAAATGAAAATGGAAACATTAATGCCAACAACACAGAAAAACAAAAGTTTATTTGAAACTACTAGTACTTTTTCTTTTGCAACTACTAGTGCTTTTTCTATTTGAAACTACTAGTAATTTTTCTTTTGTACTACTGGTGGGACCTAATAGTACAAAAGATTATCTGAAACAGCTGGCATAATTTGGCTGTGAATCTATCTTACCTTTTTATTTTTGTTGTTGTTAGTGGTGGTGGTAATTTTTTTTTATATTAGTGATTGAATCTTTCCCATTCTATGAAGCTAGCATTACCCTCATACCAAAGTCAGGAAAGGACAAAAGAAACAAACAAAAACCTGCAGATCAATATCCTTGATGAATACAGATGCAAAAATCCTTAACAAAAGTACGAGCAAACTGAATCGAACAACATATCAAAATGATAATTCACCATGATCAAGTGGGTTTTATCCCAGGCATGCAGGGATGGTTCAACATCTGCAAGTCAATAAATATGATCCACCACATTAACAGAATTTAAAACAAAGACCAAATGATCATCTCAATGGACACACAAAAAAAGCATTCTGTAAAATCCAGCTTTTCTTTGTGATAAAAACCCTCAACAAACTAGGCACAGGACAAGCATACTTCAAAATAATAAAAACCATATAAGACAAAGACCCATCATACAGTTTGGATCTGTGTCCCTACCTAAATCTCATGTTGAATTGTAACTCCCAGTATTGGTGCTGGGGCCTCTTGGGAGTGACTGGATCACAGGGTTATTTCCCATGAAGAATTTAATACCATCGTTTGGGTACTGCCATCATGACAGTGAGTGAGTTCTCAGGAGATCTGGTTAAGAGTGTACTTTGCTCTCTCCTTTGCTCCTGCTTTTGCCATGTGATGTGCCTGTTCCTTCTTTGCCTTCCACCATGACTGAGAGCTTCCTAAGGCCTCCCCATAAGCAGATGCTGCTATACCTCCTATACAGCCTGCAGAACTGTGAGCCAACTAAACCTCTTCCTTATAAATTACCCAGTCTCAAGTATGTCTTTATAGAGACACGAGAACAGCCCAATACACCACAGTCATCATAACACTGAATGGGGAAAAGTTGAAAGCATTCCCCCTAAGAATTGGACCAAGAGAAGGGTGCCCACTTTCGCCATGTCTAGTCAACATACCACCAGAAGTCCTACCGAGAGCAATCAGGCAAGAGAAAGAAATAAAGGGCATCTAAATTGGAAAAGATGAAGTCAAGCTATCTGTGTTTGCCAATGATATGATTATTTACCTAGAACACCCTAAAGACTCCTCCAAAAAGCTCCTAGATTTGTTAAATGAATTCAGTAAAATCTCAAGTTACAACATCAAGGTACATAAATCAGTAGCACTGCTACATACCAACAACAATGAACCTGAGAATCAAATCAAGAACTCAATTCCTTTTACAATAACTGCAAAAAATAAAGTAAAATACCTGGAACATGCTTAACCTAGGAGGTGAAAAATCTCTACAAGGGGAAGTACAAAATTCTGCTTAAAGAAATCATAAATGACACAAACAAATGCAAATACATCTATGCTCATGGATTGAAAGATTCAATATCATAAAAATGACCATATTTCCCAAAGCGATCTACAGAGTCATTGCAGTTCTTATCAAAATAATATTATTTCTCACAAAATTAGAAAAAACAATTATAAAATTTATATAGAACCAAAAAAGAGGCCAAATACACAAAGTATTCCTAACCAGAAAAGAACAACTCTTGAGGCATTACATTACCTGACTTCAAATGACACTATAAGGCTATAGGAACCAAAACAACATGGTAATTATATGAAAGTGATCATAGACCAATGAAACAGAAAAGAAAACCCAGAAATAAAGCCAAATACAATGGACTGATCTCTGACAAAGTTGACAAACAATAGGGAAAGGACACCTATTCAACAAATGGTTCTGCAGAAATTGGATAGCCACATGTTGAAGAATGAAACTAGATCCCCATCACCATATGCAAAAATCAACTCAAGATCGATTAAGGATTTAAATCAGACCTAAAACCATAAAAATTCTAAAAGGAAACCTAGGAAAATCTCCTCTGGACATTGGCTTAGGCAAATAATTTATGACTGAGACCCCCAAAACAAATGAAACATAAAAAATAAATAAATTGGATCTAATTAAACGGAAAAGCTATATAGCAAAACAAATAATTGTCAGAATAAACCAATAACCCAAAGAATGGGAGAAAATATTGGCAAACTATGCATCCACAGAATTCTAACATCCAGAATCTATAAGTAACTCAATCAGTAAGAAAAAATAAATAAATTATCCAAACAAAAAGTAGGTAAATGACATAAATAGCAACTTCTTAAAAGAAGATATACAAATGGCCAATGAACATATAAAATTAATACTCAACATCACTAATCATCAGGAAAATGTAAATTTAAACCCTAATATGATACCACCTTAACCTTACCAGAATAGCCATCATCAAAAAGTCCAAAACCAAAAGATCTTGACATGGGTATGTTGAAAAAAGAACATTTATACACTGCTGCTGGGATCGTAAATTAGTACATCTATGGAAAACAATTTCTCAGACAACTAAAAGTAGATCTACCACTCAATCCAGCAATCCCACTCCTGGATCTCTTTTCAAAGGAAAAGAAATTATAGCAAAAAGACATCTGCATACATATGTTTATGGCAGCACAATTCACAATTGCAAAGAAATGGAACCAATCTAAGTGCTCGTAAACAGACAGATGAAGAAAATATGTATACACACACACACACACACACACAGAGATACATACATACAATGGAATATTACTCATGCATAAAAAAGAATGAAATAGTGTCTTTTGTATCAACTTAGATGGAGGTGGGGGCCATCATTCTAAGTGAAACAACTCATGCTAAGAAAACCAAAACTGTACGTTCTCACTTAGAAGAGGGAGCTTTCCTGGATAATATCCTGAAGAGTATTTTCCAGCTTGGATTCGTTCTCTTCGTCATGGGCAATAAAACAAGAAT
>PVKP010030084.1:0-28289 GCA_004027715.1 Plecturocebus donacophilus
AGTCAAATTCATAGAAACAGAAAGTAGAATGATGGTTATCAGAGCCTAGGGCTGAGAGTAAAAGAGAATATTGTTAGCTGGGCATAGTGGCTCATGCCTGTTAATACCAGCACTTTGGGAGGGTGAGGCGGGTGGATCACCTGAGGTCGGGAGTTCGAGACCAGCCTGACCAACATAGAGAAACCCCATCTCTACTAAAAATAAAAAATTGGCTGGGCATGGTGGCACATGCCTATAATCCCAGCTATTCAAGAAGCTGAGGCAGGAGATTTGCTTGAACCTGGGAGGTGGAGGTTGTGGTGAGCTGATATCGCACCACTGCACTACAGCCTGGGCAACAAGAGCAACACTCTGTCTCAAAGAAAAAAAGGAATTGTTCAGTGAGTATAGAGTTACAGTCTTGTGACATGAAAAGTTTCTGGAGCTCTGTTTCATAAGAATGTAATTATGCTTAACTCTACCAACTGGACATTTAAAAATGGTTAAGATGGCAAATTTTATGTGTATTTTACCATAATTTGAAAACTGGTCCTAAATCTTTAGTCCACATTGTCTTAGACAATATTAACCAAACTTGCAGTTGAGTTCCATTAACTTACCATTCACCAAACTGTACAGCTTTCAAAACTCCAACAGCAGCCGTACTCTGCCAGTCAAACCCCTGACCTACATGATCAGCATGAGCTCTAGTCCTATCTTCAAAGAGGACTTCGCGGGGTTCACTGGTCCGAGGTAGGTACTGGAGATTTTTTATTTCATTCATTGATCTAGAGTTGATTTGGTTGTTAAACAAAGGGTAAGCAAGGAAGAAAGAGACCAATAAAATAAAATGAAATAATTAGTAGCAGTAAGGCAAAAAAGTCTGCTAAAATACCAGATTTAAATAAGATGAAGACTGAGAAGAGTTCAAAGATTATGATCATTAGCGACCAACAAACTATAATGCTTAATGCAATTACCTTCCTCTCCCTATGTGCCACAATAAAGCTGAAGCTATATCTAAGTATCAATATTCTTTGCCACACATAAGGGCAACATGTTCTCATAGAATATTAGGCTCAAATGTAGTGTTTCTGTCTGGCAACAGAAAATAAAAGTCAAAGTTTAAGGCTTCTTTGCCCTCAATCATCTCATTTCGAAGTCTCAAAATATGCTACTAGTGAAGCTACCCTCACACAGTTAACAAAAATTCTGGACAGAAATATAGCTATAATTAAGCATTAATCAGACTGCACTTAGACCCACTTTCTTATAACTAAAGGTCAAGTAATGAAAGTTTTGTGGGTTTTAAAATTTTTTTTTTTTAAAAATGTAACAAACCCACAAAACTTAAAAAGCCATCAAAATCAGATTTGCTCTTGTAAAATTAAAAATGGCTAAAAAGAGTAGTTTTACTGTAAACTAGCTGCATTTGTACAAACTGTACAGCTTTCAAAACTGTACAATAGATACTGACCATTTGCATCCCCATTGTTCCTACAGATAGAATTTCTTGAAGTGGAAAAATGTTTTTGTAAAAAAAGAAATATACTTTTTTTAAAAAAAGATTTCTAGCGTTAGCATGATAAGGCTTTTAAGATAGAATCTCCGATGTTAAGAATGGCTTAAGCAGACCCTGAATTCCGGCAAAACAGCTGCTGCTAACCAATTTAAAGACCCCCACAGAAAAACCTAATCAGCATGAGAATAGTTTATTCATCTCTTTGTCCCATGACTTCACTTTGTACTCTCGGACCAATGAACAGCTCCACATATCAGCCCATTCCAAAACCCTTAAAAACCCTACCCCCAAACTCCTCAGGGAGACAGATTTGAGATTTCCTCCCATCTCCTCCTTTAGGGGCCCTGCAATTAAACTTCTTTCTCTGCTGCAATCTGGTGTTTTGGTGTACTAACTTGCCATGTGCATCAGGCAATGACCCTATTATAGTGAGACTAGAGTTCTGATTCAAGATTGCAAACTAGGCAGCCATGTAATCTCCTTCTACATTAAAATGAAAGTAAAAGTCTTCAAACTAATAATGGGGGAAGTGGGGATTAGATGGGAGAATGGATTGGAGTACAGATGAAATAGAATTAGTCATGAGTTGACAACTGTTGATTGTATATTAAACACAGCAGTTTATTATATTGTTTTCTGCTTTTTTATGTGCTCAAGAATTTTTAAATATAATAATTTAAAGATGATAGTGAATAAGATGCAACAAAGGAAATGAATTAATGAATGAGCAGTATCAACAAAATTCTGCAAGATGGAAAATGATCATAGTACCTGAGACTCATAAAACTGAGCAGAGAAAGCCACAGGCATAGAATACACAAGAAGGGATCAGCAGCCAAAAAGGCAGCAGACCTGCCCAACAGGCTTTGGAAAAGCCTGAGTACAAAAAGAAGCCAGGCATAATAATGAACAGAAATGAAGTAAGACTGAGAAAAGAGGAATTAAAGTGAAATTCTGCAAATAAAAAAGTCATCCCTGCAGACAGAAATGTAGACAGGCATTTAGCCCCACATGGAGTAGACTATGGCTACCTACCCAGCATCTATTCTTCCCCTTCAATTCCCGGACAGTACCCTGATTTTCATTAGGCATCTGATCCTGCCCTGTATGTGACCTCATTCACGAGTTTCAGAGTTAGGTGCTGAGTCCTGGTAAATTATGGTAAGCTCAGTTCCCCTGATAGTACTGATTTAGGAATAGTCATGAACTGATTTTGTCTAATAGTATGAAAGGAAATCTGCTGAACAGACTTCTGGGAAATTGCCTAATTTCTAGGAAAGAAGTACAAAAAAAGATACTCTCTTCTTCTATTAGATACAGCCAGATTCAGATGTGATATCTAGAACTGCCTCAACCATCTAGCAACTATAAAGGGAGCTAGTTTAAGTGCAAAGCCTAGGCCAAGAGAATGTTAGAACAGAGAAAAGCAAAGAATCTGGTCCCTTGATAAAAGCATTGACACACTGACCATATGGTGCCTAGAACCAACTTCTCTGGACTTCTCGATATATAAGATAGACATTTTATGAACAAGTGTGAATCAAAATTTTTGTTGCTTAGAGCCAAAAACATCCTGATAACCTTTCTGCCAGAAAAACTGCACATTCTCTAAACACATGAAAATTGACAGAAAAACGGAACATAATCCTCTGAAATCTGGACACATCATTTAATGTCCATTTCTATTCCTGTTTACTCTAAGTTGACAACTGACAATTGTCTACTCAGCAAAATATAATTAGAACTCTCAATAAGCCCAGTGCTTTATTCTAAAATATGAATGGGTCAACCAAGAATCACCAGCTATCTGAAGATGACAGCAGCCTGACAGAGAAAAACCAAAATGAACAATGCTAAAATTTAAAAACAGCAAAGAAATCCCAGCACTTTGGGAGGCCAAGGTGGGCGGATCACGAGGTCAGGAGTTTGAGATCAGCCTGACGAATATGGTGAAACCCCATCTCTACTAAAAATACAAAAATTAGCTGGGCGTGGTGGCATGCGCCTGTAATCTCAGCTACTGGGGAAGCTGAGACAGAAGAATCACTTGAACACGGGAGGCAGAGGTTGCAGTGAGCCACGATCACGTTACTGCACTCCAGTGCTTAACCAAGAGAAGGAAATAAACCTAGGAAGACAACAGCAAGACTGTCTCAAGAAAAAGAAAAAGAAAAAAAAACACCAAAGAAAGGTTAGAAGACAAAAGTCCAGTAAATGTCTCAGAATCAAAAGCAAAAATAGAAAATATGAGGATAATCAAACCAGCAGATCTATTATTCAACCAATAGTAGTTTCAGAAAGAAGAAACATTAATAAGAAATTACCAAAGCCATTAAGCAAGAAAAATATTCAGAAAGCAGACATAAATCGTTCAATTTAAGGTGATTATTAAACAACAAAAATATAATTAAAAAATAAGAATGAAAGACTCAAGACATATCATTGTGAAATTTCAGACTGCTGATGATAGAGGATGCCATAAGCTTCCAGATAAGGAAAAAAACAGGCTACCTACAAAAGAACAAAAATTACACTAGCATCAGGACTTCTCATAAATAATATTAGATGCCAGAAAACATTAGAATACTGCTAAAAATACTAAGGGACAATACAACTTCTGGGCTTCAGCTAAACTATTAATCATATTTATTAAGAGAAAAAGAAATTTTCAGACATATAATGACTCAGAATACCTTCCTTTTCTTAGACTATTACTTGAGAGTGTGCTTAAGCAAGAGAAGGAAATAAATCTAGGAAGACAACAACCATAGGTTAATGCAGAAAAGCATTAAATGAGAAGTCCTAGGTGGATAACTGGAATAAGCCTTCTACAAGTAGTACACAGAGTTTCAAGAGATATCCATGTAAAAAAACCAATGTGTTAGAGCAGACAATATGAAAAAAAATCTAGAAAGATATGAGGATATGATAAAAGGACAGAATGCTAAGTAACTACCAACCCAATGCCCTCAAAAAAAAAAAAAGTTATGAAAGAAAGCTATAGTCAAGCATGAGAAAGTCAGTGTGGTTCTGGAAGAAAGTAATGTATCTTAACTCTAACCCTATAAGCACTAAAGAAAATAGAAGCAATAAATAAAAAGATGGGAAGCAATAAAGAGAATAGAAGATACTTAGGATGGTCAAGAAAAGTTTATGTTCCTACCTCAAAAAAAAAGGGTAATCAAAAATTACAGGAAAAACAGAACACTTTTTTATGTCCCTACCTCAATAAAAAAGGGCAATCAGAAACTGCAGGAAAAAGAAAAGACTTTTTTTTAAAACGAATTACAATACCAAATATAAAACTTTTTAAAAATGTGACACTGGTTTAAGTACCTAGGTAAAATATAGGAAAGAAAGATGCTTTTGCATATTCCTCCTTTGAGTGATGACATAACATTGAAACCTCAGAATATGAATTAATAATTTACTAGCTGAGTCTGCAGCAAACATAGCTAGCCATAACATTTTAGAATCTACTTACTGACAAGGCATGTAAGACCTAATTATAATCTTGGAATATGAATTAACCCCAGCAACGTGCTGGGACAGCTGACAGAAAGAAGAAATGAGGAGGAAGAGGAAAGTAGGGGTGATCTAACTATTCAGAGAACAGGTAAAAGGAAGAAATACCTGCTTTCATACCAAAAAATCAAAACCTATATAAAAACATCACATGGGCCGGATGCAGTGGCTCACACCTGTAATCTCAGCACTTTGGGAGGCCGAGGCAGGCAGATTACGAAGTCAGGAGTTTGAGACCTGCATGGCCAACATGGTGAAACCCTGTCTCTACTAAAAATACAAAAATTAGACAGGCATGGTGGCAGGTGCCTATAGTCCCAGCTACTTGGGAGGCTGAGGCAGGAGAATAGCTTGAACCCGGAAGGCAGAGGTTACAGTGAGCCAAGATAGCGCCACTGCACTCCACCCTGGGCGACAGAGCAAGGTCCTGTCTCAAAGAAACAAACAAAAACATCACATGTACATCATACATATATACATCTATTATATATATAAGATTTTTAAAAAGTTTTAATTTAAAAAAAACTCTGCCAAAGATTTTTTAAAAGCATTATAAACAAACAGGTTTTGCCTCTAGTAAAAATGTATTTGTGGCCAGGTGCAGTGGCTCATGTTTGTAATCCCCGCACTTTGGGAGGCCACGGCGGGCGGATCACGAGGTCAGGAGATCGACACCATCCTGGCTAACATAGTAAAACCCCGTCTCTACTAAAAATACAAACATTAGCCAGGCGTGGTGGCATGCGTCTATAGTCCCAGCTACTCAGGAGGCTGAGGCAGGAGAATCACTTGAACCCTGGAGGCAGAGGTTGCAGTGAGCGAGATCATGCTACTTGCATTCCAGCCTGGGCAATAGAGTTAGACTCCATTTAAACAAAAAAAAAATGTATTTGCCTCTGGGAAGGAAAAGGCAGGATTTTTCATTATAAGTCCTGCTGTATTATTTGATTAAAAAAAAAATCTCTGTATATGTATTTCTTTAACTCTAGAGTTCATAAATCCAAAGATCAGCTTCAGTAGCAGTATCCTTGGTAACTGGACAGCTTCTCACATTGATTCCACCATTTTCAACAACAGGAAGTTTTCACTAACACAAAAAGATGGACATTAGTATTTACGTTTTGATTCATTCAATTCTAATTCAAAATGCTTTTGAATGTCTCACTTAAGAATATTTAATCCCAACAGAAATAAAATTTGATGGCATCTCAAATGCCTTATTAAATAAATGATGTCTAATTACAGCTAACATCATAAATGATAAATGATGTCTAATATAATAAATATAACATTTATTATGTTAGACATAATAAATGATGTCTAACTAACTACAGCTGCCTAACTACTTGAAAAAAATGTAAATCTCTTCCTCTATACTGAAGCCAATTATAGGTAGATTAAATACGAAAATACCAAAATCACGGAAGTACTAAGAGAAAATGTAGGTGAATATTTTATAACAGTGAATAAGAGAAGGCTCTTCTAAGCCTACTACTCAAGGAGAAACTCAAAAGAAAAGATACATAGATCATATAAACAAAAACTTCTGTGAGTAAGGAAAAAAACACTGAAGCTGAAAGATAAAAAAATAGAAAAACTTGGAACAGAAGGGAAAAAAAGTTTAATAGTTTTACAAAAGAAAAACACCAAAACAGAAATATGTATAAAGGAAATTAAAAGGAAATCACCAAAGACAAAAAAACAAACCCCTCAAAAAATAGCAAATTAAACTGAGACATTTTTGGGTTGGGCATGGTGGCTTACGCCTGTAATCCCAGCATTTTGGGAGGCCGAGGTGAGCAGGTCCTTTGAAGCCAGGTGTTTGAGACCAGCCTGGCCAACATGGTGAAATCCCCTCTACTAAAAATACAAAAAATTAGCCAACTGTGGTGGCGCACGCCAGTAATCCCAACTACTCAGGAAGCTGAGGCTTGAGCCCAGGAGGTGAAGGTTGCAGTGAGTCAAGACTGCACCACTGCACTCCAGCCTGGGTGACAGAGCAAGACTCTGCCTAAAAAAATTTTTTTTAATAAAATAAAAGGAGACATTTTTATCCAATCAGATCAATAAAGTTAAAAACATTAGTGTAGAGTGTGAGAAAAAGGGCACTATATTATTATATGAGTGGGAGTATAAATTGGTATATTTCTGGAAGTCCATTAGAAATGTTTATACTTTGAGCCTTTAGGAATTTCTACTAATAAAATAAACACATATATGCACAAAGATACATAACTACCAAACATCCATCCATATACAATCAGTGGTATGCTCTGTATGTTTTACATCTGGCTTGAGGATCAGGGGAGGTGGCTGATTTTAGCTGATTAGCTGATTTCTGTGGTATAAATACTCCTAACATGACTGATTTCCAGTTACTAATGTGACATCATGCAATGTGGAATTGTAACGTGATGCTAATGATGGTGCTTGTGAGTAGGTACAAACTGGCTTTAGTATACAAGTATTATGTTTTCAAAATAGTATCATGTTTATATTGAAAAACTGGGAAAAAAATTACACTAACAAAGAGTTGTTAAGAACTAAGGTGGGAGGACTGCTTGAGCTCAGGAGTTCGAGACCAGCCTGGGCAACACAGTGAGACCCAAAATTAAAATTAAATTAAAAAAAATAGCCAGGCATGGTGGCAGGCACTTGTAGTCCCAGCTACTTGGGGGGCTGAGGTGGGAGAATCACTTGAGCCCAGGTGGCAGAGGCTAGAGTGAACCCTGAATGTGCCACTGCACTCCAGCCTGGGTGACAGAGTGAAACCCTGTCTCAAAGAAAAAAACAAAAACAAAACCAAGAATTGGTTAAATAAATCTTGATACAGCCATACAGAAATGATATAGCTATATCTTAATATAACACATAGGCCTAAAGGGAAAAAATTTCCAAGTTTTAAAGTAAACATCACATGAAGAACGGGTTTTTGTAAAAAGGTAATTTATGAGTATATATAATTTGAAAGATTAATATTTCTAAATGATGGCTTTCTGCCTTCTACTTTTTTTTTTTTTTTTTTGAGATGGAGTCTCACTCTGTTGCCCAGGCTGCAGTGCAGAGGCAACATCTCGGCTCACCACAACCTCGGCCTCCTGAGTTCAAGGGACTCTCATGCCTCAACTACCTAAGTAACTAGAATTACAGGAGCACGCCACCATGCTGATTCCTGTATTTTTAGTAGAGACAGAGTTTTATCAAGTTTCCCAGGCTGGTCTTGAACTCCTGGACTCAAGCAATCTGCGTGCCTCAGCCTCCCAAAGTGCTGGGATTACAGGTGTGAACCACTGTGCCTGCCCTCATTTTACTTTTTTTTTTTTTTTTTTTTGAGATGGAATCTTGCTCTTGTTGCCCAGGCTGGAGTACAGTGGTGTGATCTCGGCTTACTGCAACCTCCACCTCCCAGGTTGGATTCAAGTGATTCTCCTGCCTCAGCCTCCCGAGTAGCTGGGATTACAGGCATGCACCACCACATCCAGCTAATTTTTCTATTTTTAGTAGAGATGGGGTTTCACCATGTTGGCCAGGCTGGTCTCCAATTCCTGACCTCAGGTGATCCACCCACCTCGGCCTCCCAAAGTGCTGGGATTATAGGCGTGAGCCACCGTGCCTGGCATTTTTACTCCTTTCTATTACTTTTTTCTTAAGTTTATAATAACCAGGAAATAAATGATGGTCATTTTAGGGGAAAAGATTATAGAACAAAAAATGCATATAGTACTTAAGAATTTAATAAAATTTCAAGATTCATCATCATTCTGCAACAAAACTGCTATAATCTAACAATGCACAGAACTTTCAAATGACTCCTGGGTTTTTACCATGCCACCACCCTGCATTTGTATATAATGAATTACAAAGTATTTTCATACATTTCAAGTACCTAAGATTATTACATACTTAGCTCAAGTTATCATTCTCCTATGAGCCTTAAGTTATGCTTTAGATTAGTCCATTAAAACTCATTTCTGGGCATTTCTTTTAAATTGCTATTATCATAGTCTAAGCAGGTATAAGTCATTTCAGTCTCATTAAATTAGATTTTTCAAAGTACAAGAGAGTTAATCTACATTTGTCTTTAGAGTCTGAAAGACAAAATATGTCAGCACACTAACTACTGAGGCTCTGCACTATAGTACATTATTGGTTTCATGCAGCACATACTGGTTACCTAGTATCTGGCATGAGGACAAAGATGAATAATAGTCCCTGTCCTCCCAAAGCAAACCTCAAATATTAGTAAAAAATAAAAACATGTAAACAGAACTTTAATGAACAGAACACTATAGCACAGAGAAGGGAACAATTAATTACCTAAGGGAGGAAAGAAAAGCTTAACAAAGGAGGTGCCATCCAAGTTAAGTTTTGTTGGGTTTTGGTTTGAGACAGGATCTTGTCATGGACTCCTGGGGTCAACTGAGCCTCCTACTTCAGCCTCCGGCATATGACGCCATGCCCAGCTCAAGCTAAGTTTTGAAAATGTATTAAGTTTGCTGTGGGATGGTAATCCCAGCACTTTGGGAGGCTGAGGTGGGAGGATTGTTTTAGCCAGGAGTTAAAAAACAGCGTGGGCAATATAGCAAGACCTCAACTCTACAAAAACAAAATACACGAAACAACTTTTTTAATCAGATGGGCATGGTGGTGCATGCCTATAGCCACAGCTACTTGGGAGGCTCTCCTGAGCCCAGGAGTTCAAGGCTACAGTGAGCTATGATTGTGTCACTGCACTCTAGTTCTGGGCAACAGAATGTCACCGTCTCAAAAGAAAACAAAAAGTTTGCAAAGTAGAGTGGAAGATCAGAGAAAGGATGCCATTCCAAGTAAAAAGAATAGTACAAAAGCAAAGAGTTTTGATAGTTTATGGTTTGGAAAGTGAATTCAGTATGGCTGGAGAAGATTAGAAACAGATACATCTAGAAAAGGTACAGTTGACCAGATTATGAAAGATCCTTGTAAACCACACTGAGGGGTTTGATCTTTTATCCTGCAGGGAGTTAGGGCATAGGTTTTAAAAATATAAGTAAAAATTAAATTTGTGTTTTAGAAAAATGCTTCACTTTGATAACTACGTAATGAGTGGACTGGAACAAGGAACTGACAACTAAAAAATTTACTTAAGGGAGCCCTTCAAGACAAATGGTTTTCAAACTGTACTCATTTTTATAAGAAACCAACTTAAAAAAAGTAGTTTTGCCTATTTGAGAAAAGAAATGTTTACCGTCGTCTTTTGAAGGGTGACTTTGGCATATCTGCTGTAGGGATCATCTGTTCTCCTGGCCTTACCCACATTATAGGCCCATCATCACTCTGGGACCTACACTGGAGTCGGAGGCTGGAAAGTGTACCCCAGGGCAAAGTCATCTAGAATTCAGATGAATCAGTCACATTAAAAAATCATTTCACTGATTTATAAGTTAATCCCCCTTACCCAAATAGAAGTTCTAAGAAGACTTTTTTACAACTGTATATAAAGAAATAAATGCTATTTACACAGTAAATTATATTTTTAAAAATTGAATTTAAGCCAGGTGCGGTGGCTCACGCCTGTAATCCCACCACTTTGGGAGGCCGAGGTGGGCGCATCACGAGGTCAAGAGATCGAGACCATCCTGGCCAACATGGTGAAACCCCATCTCTACTAAAAAAAAAAATACAAAAATTAGCTGGTTGTGGTGGCACACGCCTATAGTCCCAGCTACTCGGGAGGCTGAGGCAGAAGAATTGCCTGAACCCAGGAGTCGGAGGTTGCAGTGAGCCGAGATCGCGCCACTGCACTCCAGCCTGACGCCTGATGACAGAGCAAGACTCTGTCTCAAAAAAAAAAAAAAAAAAGAATTAAGTACTTTGTACCAATATTGTTATATCTAAACATTTCTATGCAAAACACTGGATAAATTTAATTTCAAAAGGCAATATTAGTTTAATACTCTTTAATATAAAGTGCCCACTGAGGTAAAGATCCAAACTTTAATAATCTTAATTAATACTCACTTTCAGAAATGGTGATTCTTCTAACATATCAAGGAACTCTGGGAAATAATCACCAACTTCTTCATCTACTGCTCCAACAAGACTTATCTGCCGCATAGGACCTGCTCGGTAGGTGCCACAGCAGTACGTCCTGTTGACCTAAGATAAAACAAAAGTTGGAAAAATGGACTGAGGTACAACCATAATATAATTAAAGAATTGAAATAAGTTATTGTTTCCAATGTTGCCATTTCTTCTACAAACTAAGAACTGAATGGTCAATACCTTGGATAAAGTCAGAGAGGCACCCAAGCACACTGACAAATACACTAATATATGTGCCACAAGAAAATTTCAATGTGCTAGTTAACCTAAACATCTCAAAGAAATATTGAAGACATTAAGATCTACTTAATACTTAAACTTCTCTATAAATGACTTTTTTAACTTTACAAATATTTTAGAGTGTGATCTTTATTTAAGGAAAAAAAAACATATAAAAGTAAAATCATCAGGGCAGGGAGAAAAAAAGATCATGGTCAGATTACTCTTCCATGTTCATTTTGTAATTCCTAGCTTCAGAATCTTCATTTTAGGACAGATACCAGGATCACTGTTACCAAGACAGGCCAATCTTTTCTTTTTTTTTTTTTTGAGATGGAGTTTCACTCTTTGTCACACAGGTTGTAGTGCAATGGTGCAATCTTGGCTCACTGCAACTTCCACCTCCGGCTTTCAGGGATTCTCCTGCTTCAGCCTCTGTAGGAACTGGGATTACAGGAGTACGCCACCATGTCCAGCTAATTTTTGTATTTTTTTAGTAGAGATGAGGTTTCACCACGTTGACAAGGCTGGTCTTGAACTTCTGACCTCAAGTGATCTGCCAGCCTCGGCCTCCCAAAGTTTTAGTCATGACCCACCATGCCTGGCCCAATCATTTTCTCTACTCAATTTATGACAAACTTATTTCTACCTCCAGTGATTTTTCTCTTGAATCTGCCCAACCAGGAATGTCCTCTTTTCTGTCAACCCAAATCGTATCCATCTTTCAAAGAGCAGTTCAAAAGTTCTTTTTTTCTAGAAGTCTTCCTGGTCACACTCCATGATCTTTCCCTTCTCTGAAGTCTAATGTTACCTATGAGCAATGGACTTTTTCTATCAACTCCCCACTGAATTTAAGGCATATTCTATACAAATATGTAGCCCAGAGCATCCTATCTAGCATCTGAATGAAATCTATCAACCAATTCCATACAATCTGATACCATTCCTCTAGTCATTCCATGTGTTATAATCTTATCTAACCTCCAATTTACAGTTTCTCAAGGATAGAGATGGATCCTATGCATAGCAATGGACTAGACTAGAAATGCTCTATTTAACCAGAATTTCCACTTCAGATGAGTTACCTAGCATTTTCTACTCCTGTTAAAATGCAGATTACATTTAAAAGCCTAACATATACCAATATCTTTATATAAAATGGCTCTTAAATGAACATTAAAAAAAAAATTTAAAGAACCTACTGTCATGTTTTCAATGCCACCAATTTTGCCTTAATAGGAAACAGTCCACATAAATGATCATCTAGTATATCTACTACAGTTCTTCACTATTAGTTCTTTAGCAGCATTTTTATGATCAACTTTTTCCTTCCATCGACAATTTAACATCACCCACACACACACACACACAGAAAAGAAGGCCTTAGATCTTGTTCTCAAATAGCGGGGGTGGGGATTTCTTACTTCCTTACAAATCCTTTCCTCAAGATCACTTTAGATAATTCTTAAGCAGCAGCCACCCAGAACAGAATTACTTTACATTTATTTATATAAATTACTTTCCATAGCTTTTGTATGAACATCATGCCATAAAAAGCCAGGGGTGGTAGCATGGAACAAAGGCTCATCACAGGACATAGAGACAAGGAAGGGGAAGAAAGGAAGTCTTAAATCATTATTCTAACCTTTCTAAGCACTCTAAAAACAACTAAAGCAGCATTTAATCTTCAGCAGCATTTCTAGGAATCATATGCTTTTAGGGGTATTAAGAAATAGCAGTCTCCCCCAAACACGTCTCCCAACTATTCCCAGTCTCAGAAATTCCTTTCACTCTATACAAGGTAGTGGCATTTTATGAGACAAATGTCCTAAAGACCTATCATAACATTCTTAAAATCTTTTTTCCAGCCAGAAGTGACTCTGAGACCTATCATAATTTAAAGTTGCCAAAACTCAAGACCAGTCCTAAAGAAGTATACTGCCATGTGGCAGTTTTCAATTTATTTAACCTGCTAGCTTTGAGATTATACAACTTAATGCATTATTAATTTGAAGGAATTTGTATTACTTTAAATTTTACACACAAAGTGAGACTTGAATTAATATTCTTATAGCACACCACTCCACGTTTACCTAATTCAAACACCACTAAACTCAACAGCACTCAACTTGAAGACAACTTAGAAATGTAAACATCTAGAATAATCAACATGTGCCATGAATAAATATGAAGCATCTTTTCCTATTTGAAAAGAGAAAAAAAGTAAACCTAAAATGGGGGAGGGCAGGAACAACACAAGACAAAGAGAGGGTATGACCACAAAAGATAGCAACCTCATAATTTTGCCAAGACCAACATGTTCATTTTCATATATACACAAAGAAAAGCTTCACATCTTATGAGGATCTTCCGTTTCATATCTTTGTATGAGTACCAATGTTGTATCCATGAGTGACAAAGAATTAACAATGTTCTATTTTTATTTCCCGGCAGAAGAGCCAGCAAGTAAACAACTATGCCACAAAATACAAGAACTGGATTTTGAAAGCTGCAATGTATAAAGCCTATTTGGATAGGCTAAGTTAGCCTAGCTAGAGAAAGTCCTTATTAGTAAACCACAACCTTCCTGTTTTCATTCCTTTACTTACATGAAATTAGACCTCTGGCTTTCCGTGACCTACACTTTTCTCTCAGTATCAGCCCCCTCCTGCTTTCAGCTCTTTCGATATCTGCTTTCAGCTCCTTCCATACCTAGCCGAAACCTCAAGGTTTATCCCTCTCTCATAAACACACTCTCATCCTCTATCCCAGTCCTTCCACCAGCCCTGCCTGCAAACCCCAATCCTGAAACATTCAAACTATCAATCCCACCTCTGGACTTTGCCGTTCCATAAGCCGATAAATCTCTTTCATCATTTAAGCCCATTTTAAAATGGACTATCCTGCAACTTGCCATCAAAAGCACCATGATATACCTTTTTTACATAAGAATCCTACTTCTGTAATATTAGTCTGTATTACCTGTCTCTACTGCCTCACCTCACTTTACTCACATCTCATATCACTGCAATCAGGCTTCTGCTCATACAACTCCCCTGAAACAAATCACTGACGCCCTCCTCACAGCCAAATTCAAGGAATACTTTTCAGTCACTTGCTTTCTTGACTTCCCTTCCAGGCTTTCTCCTCGCCAAAATGTGGTTGTTGCACAGTGGGCCCAGTTTTCATTCAACATATCTGTGGGTGGTTTCAATTATACTACAGATTTAACTACCACCTGTACCCTACCATATTTCATATCTACATCTTCAACTTAAAACTTTTCCTCAGATTCAGATCTTTGCATACGAATGCCTCCTGGGCAGCCCACAGACCCCCTCAAATTTAATACCTACAGAACTGAGCTCTTTTTTTGTAAGGTTCCCTTCCACTCCCAAACCTGCTTTTTCTCCTTCTGTATGTTACTTCACCTAATAATATTCATTTTCTCAGCTCCTTGTTGAGAAATGCTGAGTGTATGATTGCTGAGAAATGCTGAGTGTATGATAAAATATATTGTTTGCTAGGAAGAATGATGGCAAAGAAAATCTAGCTGTCACTGCCACCGCCACTACCCCCACCCCCCACCCCACATTCTAAAGTGGCAGGACAGTATATAAATATGCCCACTACTTGGGGCATTCTAAAGTGGCAGGACAACATATAAATATCATACGCTGGTTAAAACAATTCTTCAAGTGCGGGACATCTGACCCTGCCCCCATGGCTCCCTCGTGTGATCAGTGGTAAGTGGGCACCAGTTGCTTACTTGGTATATTTTTGTGTTATGAGAAAATACCGAACATCTGTTCGTTAATAGTCATTACCTGTTCAGAGAGAATAAATGCATGGGTCAGAGTCTGCTTGATGCCCTCAGCCCAGAACGCTGTCAGTCCCCTGAGGCTCTCAGCTCAGAAGGCTTTTTCTCCTTCTGTATGTATGGCACCCCAGATAGTTTCACTTTGTTGTTCTCTCTGGGTGTCTGCTTCTCAATTCCTTCAACACCGCCTGAGTGGGGTCTCTATGGCTGAGACAGACTCGGTAGGTCCTAAATCAGGAATTGATAAATCCCTCTTCCTCATCACTTAAATATCAAACTCTATCCTTCTAAATCTGTAGTACCACCACCTTAATTCAGGAAATTAACATTTCTCACTTAATTATAAAACCTCTTAACCAGTATCCTTGCTTCAGGATTCGCATCCCCAAGAGCCATCCTACATACTGCTACAAATAATCTAGGGAAAAACATCTTACCATTCAACCTTCCCATTTTAAATCCTTTAAGTAGCTCCATATTACCTACAGCATAAAACTAGAAAATCCTTTTTAAGGAAGACAAAGCCCCTCCCTATCTATTATTCCAAGGGAATAACAGACCAACATTTGCCACATTCTCCACATTTGCCTTATCCTAAATATACATTTCCTAAATTCTAAATAATTTCTGCTGCCTCCACAAGTTTTCACATGTTATTGTCCACCTTTACAACTCCTATATTTCCTTGATGGTGATTAAATAGACCTAAAAAATGACTCAAAATAAGGTTTCAAGCTCAAGAACCAAAGTACATAACATTTACAGATTTTAGATAAGTTAGATTTGGAGTTATATAACTATATCAAAAAAGGTAAGGAATAGATGCATAGATTTTGGAAACTGTCTATAACACATAATTTTTTAAGTGACTAAGACTTGAGAGAAAGAATATAAAGAGACAGAACCAAGAACTGCACTTAAAGAAAAACAGATATTTGACAGACAGGAGGAAGAATTAGCTCACAAAATTGTGAAAGGATGAGGTAAGAAGTAATGCAATCAAAATGATGTAAGAATAACATTTCAAAAAACTGTCAAGGACTCAACTGTTTTTTAAGAAAAACAAACTGGCTGCTGTGAATAGTGCTGCAATAACATGGAAGTGCAGATCTTCAACACACTGATTAAATTTACTTGAGATAGGCATATACCAAGAAATGGAATTGCTTGGTCATGTGGTCATTCTATTTTTAAATTTTTTGAGCAACCTCCATATTGATGACCATAAATGGCTGTACTAATTTAGACTGACATTAACTGTATAAAAGTTCTCCTTTCTCCATATCCTCACCAGCATTTATTTTTTGTCTTTTTGTTAATAATCATAACTGTGTTGAGGTGATATGTCATTGTAGTTCTGACTTCCATTTCCTTGATGATGAATTATGTTGAACATTTTTTCATATACCTGTTACATGTTTTCAAATTTCAGAATGTCTATTTAGGTCTTTTGTCCATTTTTAAATCAGATTTTTTGTTGTCATTACTGTGTTGTTTGAATTCTTTATATAAATTTTAGGCCACAGGGCATAAAATACTTACTATCTGGTCCTTAATAGGAGAAGTTTGCCAACACCCAATTTAAACCACTCACAAAAGAAATCAAGCAATATGTTTGAATATAAACTCTGTTAAAGAGAACAATCTGTATTATTCACTATTATATATCTGTGAATATATATACCAAAGTGCCTGGTACGTAGTAATAAATATTTGTTGAATTTCTGTATTTTAAGGCTAGAAATGAGGTAATCGACCATAAACTCTGGCAAAAAGGAAAAAAAGGGGAGGAGAGAGAAAAGCTGCTGATTACCAGTCCATCACTTGAATTAAAAAATTTAATAAATGCAAATGTTTGTGATACATTTAAATAACAGCATAACAACGAACAGCAATTATGATCACAAATTCAACATGCACCAACTTTCAACCTGAAAAGGCTGACAGAAAAAATAAATAAATAAAATAAAAAAAAACATGCACCAACTGTATGAAACCAATGCTAAACAAGCAAAGTATTTCTTCTTTTTAGTAAGAAAACTTCCTGGGCATATGGCCAATGAGCTAGGCTCCCTGGCAGCTAAATGTGGCCTGTGCCTAAGTTTAGGCCAACAAGACAGTTGCATAAGTTACATATGCAATCTCCAGAGTATGCCTTTATACGGAAGTGGCTTGCCCTCCACTTCCTTTTTCTCTTTTGAGGGCTGAAACACAAAGTGGTGAGCTAGCCTCAACCATGTACATGACAACACCAGTGGGAATGATGAAAATTAAAAGACAGAAAGAAACTAGGATTCTGGATAACAATAAGGAACAGAATTGCTTACCTCTGGACTGCTAAACAAGAGAGAAACTTTTCTTTTGTTCTAGCCGCTGTACATTGGTCCTCATTGTTATGGTTGTTTAGCCTGTATTTTGTATGCTTTGTAATGAGGGAGGCAATACCCTACATTGCACAGAGATATCATCTGGGGTATGATCTCCTGATCTGGGCTAAAACATATCTATACCTAGGGTACACCCAAAAGAGAACATTTAAAGTGATTAGGGACTTATAAACCATACAAATTGGAGGGAGAATGCAAAAAAATCAAAAGTATTTCAAAAGTATTTAACTTGAAAAGATTAAAAGGGGGACACAAGTCTTCAAATACTTGGAGGCCTGTAACATGAGTTATAGGAAAGCAGGTGTCATTCATTTACACAAGTTTATTGTACAGTCATGTATCACCTAATGACAGAAATACATTTTGAGAAATATCATTAGGTAATTTGTGGTTGAGAACATCACAGATTGTACTTACACAAATCTAAGTGGTATAGCCTACTACACACCTAGGCTATATGACATAGCCTGTTGCTCCTAAGCTACAAACCTTATTGCATGTTATTGTACTGAATACTACAAGCCAGCAGTCCCCAACCTTTTTGACACCATGGACCAGTTTCGTGGAAGACAATTTTTCCATGCAATAGGGTTAGGGGCGGTTAGTGGCATGGTTTGGATGAAACTGGCCCACCTCAGATTATCAGGCATTAGTCAGATTCTCATATGGAGTGTGCAACCCAGATCCCTCATATGCACAATTCACAATACAGTTAATACTCCTATGAGAATCTAATGCTGCAGTTTATCTGACAGGAGGTGGAGCTCAAGCAGTAATTCTATTACAGCTTGTTGCAGCCTGGTTCTTAACTGGCAAGGACTAGTACTAGGGGACCAGTACAGTTGGGGACCCCTGCTGTAGACAACTGAAACATCATGATAAGCTTTTGTGTATCTAAACACATTTAACCACATGAGGAGGTACAGTAAAAATACAATACAAAAGATTACTGTATAGGGTACTAACCATGAATGATGCTTGGAGAATGGAAGTTGTTCTGGGTCAGTGAATGAGTGGTGAGTGAATGTGAAGGCCTAGCACACTGCTGTACACTACTGTAAACTTTACAAACATTGTACACTTAGGCTACACTAAATTTATTTTAAAATTTTTTCTTCAATAATAAATTAACTTTAGCTTACTGTAACTTTATAAACTTTTTAAGTTTTTTAATTCTTTGACTTGTAATAACACATAGTTTAAAACATACTGTACAGCTATACAAAAAAAATTTTCTTTATATCCTTATTTGTAAGATATTTTCTACTTAAAAATGT
Source organism: Plecturocebus donacophilus (assembly GCA_004027715.1). Lineage (NCBI taxonomy): Eukaryota > Metazoa > Chordata > Mammalia > Primates > Pitheciidae > Plecturocebus > Plecturocebus donacophilus. The sequence continues at coordinate 18,811 of PVKP010030084.1, forward strand.
TTTCTTAACTTTTTAAACCTTTTTTTGTTAAAAACAATGATACAAAAACACACAATAGCCTATGCCTACACAGGGTCAGAATGATCAGTATCACTGTCTTTCATCTGCACATCTCAACCTGCTGAAAAGTCTTCAGGAGCAATAACACTCACAGAGCTATCACATGCTATGATAACAAAGCCTTCTTCTGTAATATCTCCTAAAAGACCTATCTGAGGCTGTTTTACAGTTAATCTTTTTTTCAAATAAGTAGAAGTATACTCTAAAATAATGATAAAAGGTATAGTAAATAGAGTAAGTGATAGGAAATTTTCAGCTCCATTATAATCTTATGAAATCAGCGTTACATATGTGGTCTGTCATTAACCAAAATGTCATTATATAGCACATGACCATATATTTTATGCCACTGTCCCCAACACAAGTATAGCAAACCAGACCTATTCCCGGCCAATTGAAACTTAAAGTCTAGTAGAGAGAGGCAGACACTAATCTAAATAAATATTTAATTATAAACTGTGACATCTTCAGAATGTAAGGTAAATTGACACTATGAAAAAGAACATGGGATCTTGATCCGAGGGAAAAAGTGTTCCTTGAAGTAACATTGAGCTCAAATCTGAAGAAAAAGTTCAGAGGGAAGCAAAATCTCTTAAGCATTGCCCTTTCTAAGGTCTAAAAGGAAGCTAATGATAATAAACACAGAAAGCAGAAGAGAAAAATAAAGATGAGACTGGAAAAATCAGCTGTGGCTGAATTATGGAGAGCCTAGATCACATCAAGGATTTTGGAAAGCCACTAAAGGATCTGAAGAGAAGGAAAGTTACTCAATTTGCCTTTGCTTTTTGTTTGTTTAGTTTTCTCAGAGGGTCACAAAAAGTAAGGAGGTCAGCTAGGAGTATTCTATAATATGCCAAATAAAAAATGACAGGCTAAGCTAATAGCTTGATTTTAAACAGGGACTTATTTTTAAAAGGAAGAAAAAAAGATCCGAAAATTATACAGGAGATAAAATTATCAAGATGTGGACAAAAATTGGATATGACAGATAAGAGAAAGCAGTATCAAATATGACTACCAAGTTCTGTAGTTTGGAACCTGATGGAGAAACTACTTTCTCTTCTGGAGGAGGACCAGGTTTCAGTGTTTTGAACATGATGAGCTAGAAGAATACGATAGATTGAAAAATGGCTTCCAAAGAACCTAACCCCTAGAACCTTGTGAATGTTACCTTATAGTGAAAGGGACTCTGCAGATGTGAATAAATTAGGGATCCAGAGATGGGGAGAGTATCCCAGATTATCCAGGTAGGCTTAAATGTAATAAGAGGTCTCTTTGTAAGACTAAGGCAGAGGGAGATTTGACGAGAAGGTGATGTGATGATAGAAGCACAGCCTGGGGTAATATACTTTGAAGATGGAAGAAGGGGCCACAAGCTAAGAAATACAAAACACAAGAAGCTAAAAGAGGCAAAAACTTGATTTTTTTCCCTCAGAGCCTTCAGAACTGTTTTAAACCATTGTTTGGGGGCCAGGTGCAGTGGAACACACCTGTAATCCCAGCACTTTGGGAGGCCAAGGCAGGCAGATCACTTGAGCTCAGGAGTTCAAGACCAGCCTGAACAACATGGTGAAACCCTATCTTTACTTAAAAAAATACAAAAAATTAGCTGGGTGTGGTGGTGACTGCCTGTAGCCTATTTCTAAATTTTCTGTCTTACTGAACAGAGCTCATAAACTAAATATGCTGATTTAATTAAATCTTTAGAATATACTGATACCTGGCAAGGCACTCTTCCATCATTACTTTTTATTTTCTGGCTGTTCTTGCCTACTTATTTTTGCATATAAACTTCAATATCTGCTTGGTTATCTAAAAAAACAACTATTTATATTTTCTTAGGATTGTGTTCAATTGATAATTTAGGGGGAACTGTCATTCTGATGCTGATTCTTCTTCCCCTGGAACATATCAATGTATCTTTCCATTTAAGTCCTCTTTTGTGTTATCATGTTTCAATACTAATAGGAAGCATCTGGTAAAGATGAAAAGGTAAAGAACACTGCTGTTTGAATATGGTAGACTGAATGCATGACTTTTTTCTACTCCTTATCAAAATCCTACTCAAGTGAGAATAAAATAGCAAAGCTATAAATCCCAGAAAGTCAAAGAAAATAGAAGTAAAAACTACAGATACAAAATGTTTTTGGAAGGTGAAAAATGTACAAGGAAATTTGCAAACTGAGAACTCTGGGTAAGTTTTACAGAAGGTAAGGAACAAAGCATGAAACTAAAAAAATATATATATAAGGTGTAAAATCTGCTTGAGTCAGTGAGATCCTTCGCTATCCCATACTCCTTTTTCCTCTCCCAATTTGTAGTGAAAGTGAACCAAATGACTACAGACACAAGTATACAAGGCACAAGTATGGGACAGAACCATTATACTGAAAGCAGGGAATTAAGTAAAATCCCAGTTATTTGACAATGTAATCACCTATCCCCTTCCAAGAATTCTAGCAGACAGGTAGTATAATCTACTCTACCCCTTGACAAAAATGTGGTAGATTTTTAGCTGTAGAAATTAAAAGCCCCAGAAAAAATATTTGTAAACACTAATATTTAGAGTTTTTCTCACAGTGTGACCACATTTCCTACCCAGTCTTCAATTGATAAGTCCCACCCATGTGTTCACAGAGTTACTAATCAGTTTTATAATGACTCATGTTTAAACATGAACAGATAACGATTTGTTTGATGAAAACATGTAACATAAACAGAAGACTAAAACAAAAACAAAAGAACTTAAACAAAACAACTTAGAGTGTAAAAGAAAATTTAAAAACAAGACAGGCCGGAGCGGTGGCTCACGCCTATAATCCCAGCACTTTGGGAGGCCAAGGTGGACAGATCACAAGGTCAGGAGTTCGAGACCAGCCCGACCAACATGGTGAAACCCTGTCTCTACTAAAAAAGTAAAAAAAAATTAGCCAGGTATGGTGGCACATACCTGTAATCCCTGCTACCTGGGAGGCTGAGGCAAAGGAATTGTTTGAATCAGGGAGGTGGAGGTTGCAGTGAGCCAAGTGTAAGGCCGATAGCCTCGCTGGGAGCCGGATGAGCAGCACCCACCCACTCCGCACCTGATAACACTATTATCAGCAGGCCGACATCTGTGTTGTCAGGCCGGACATCCTACTTAGCACCTGCCTCCTCCATGCTGGCTCCCCACGCCCACTGCTACATTCCAACCCCAGCCCCACACTCAGCGCTAAATCATGTTCTCAGCCCTGCCAAAATTCGAAAATCCCGCCAAGGGCCTGACCAATAGCAGCTCGCCAAGTCCGGGTCCAGTCTCTCTATGGCCAATACAATTGCCCATGCTTTGTTTCCCCTCTAACCAATCTAGTGCCTTTGCCCGCCCACCTGTCGATAGCCCCACTGGGCTACCAATGGCGGCTTGCCAAGTCCAGGTCCAGTCTCTCTATGACCAATGCAGTTGCCTATGCTTTGTTTCCCCACTGACCAATCTATCGCCCTCACTCCCTATAAAACCCCATGCCCAGAACGGCCGGGCGCAACTTCTCTGGCCCCTCTTCCTCGGACCATAGAACCTCGCCCGGGAGCTGAATAAACTGGAATTTAACTTTTCTGATATTGGTCTCAGTTTTCTCACTTTAATTTCGACAATACACTTTACACCAAGATCATGCCACTACACTGCAGCCTGGGTGACAGAGTGAGACTCTGTCTCAAAAAAATAATAATAATAATAAAATAAATAAAAACAAGAACAATTAATATCAGCAAGATCAAAAAGGATATTGTATCCATGAAACAATATCGTTATTAAAAAAAGAACAGAGAACAAGTTCTCAAATTGAAAACATTACAACTGACATTAATCAACATTAAAAGAGTTAAATCTACCCCCAGAAAGAAGGAAAAAAGACAAAGAAAAATATAAGAGGAAAGGAAAGAAAAGAAAATTGGAGGTTCAACTGGGAGGCCTAACATACAATTAATAAAAGTTTCAGAAAAACAAAATGAAAACTTAGAAAGAAAATTAACAAATAATATAAGAAAAATTTTCCTAAAGGATAGATTTCCACATAAAAAAAGGGCAGTAGGGGGGTAGGGTTCAACTGTATTGATGATGTTTTATTTCTTGGGCAGGTGGTAGGAATGAGTGATTGTTACTATTTTTTATATCTCACTGTGTGTCTGAAATAATTCATAGTAATTTTTTTTTTAAAGAAAAATGATCTATCTCAAGGCACATTATCCTTGGTACTCAGACATTCTGTAGTAGAGGTTCTGAAAGCTTTCAGAGAGAAAAAAGCAAAACACACAAAAAAGATCAGGCGCTGGATTTCTCAACGGTAACACTCTAAAGGCACTAAAGCAATGCCTTTATAAATCTAAGAAAAATGACCTTCAATCTAGAATTCCGTATTTAAACTCTATCAATCAAATATTAAAGAAAATTTTTTAGATGTAAGAATTGAGTTGCTGAATTCAGGCAAGAGTCATGGAATGCCAGACAGGATAAAGGACAAACAGAAATCCCTGGATACATGTGTGGATAAATAGACCCATTGAGGTAGGAAGATCCCTTGGCCAGGAGTTTGACTTCAACCTGGGAAACAGAGGGAGACCCTGTACCTTGCCCCTACCCCCACCCAAAAAAAGACATTTATACGAATGCTTACTGTAACACAATAATATTATAAAATTGTAAACAAACTCAATGTCCAAGAACAGGAGAAACAGTGATTGTGATACTGTATAATATATATCTGGTCTTCATCCCTATTTTCTGAAGTAGGGCTCCCAAACTCCTTGTTATCTATCAAGAGCTGTATTTTTGTATGCTAATATTGACTAACAGCTTTAGGGTGGGGCTGGTTATCTGAAAAACAAAGCTACAATTAGAGGGCTGGGACATTCAGCCCTACTCCCAACCTCCAGGGAAGGATGCTAAGTCAAGCTGACCACCAATGGCCACTGGCTTCATCAATCAAGCCTATGTAATGAATGAAGCCTTCATAAAAACCCAAGAGGTTCAGAGAGCATCTGGATGGCTGAAGATGTGAAAGCAGACAGAAAGATGAACAGGAACTCATACACTTGCTGGGAGGGTGGCACACCCCAACTCCACGGGGAAAGAAGCTCCTGTGCTCGAGATTCTTTCAGACTATGCCCTATGAATCTCTTCATATGGGTATTTGCACGGTTTAACATATCCATCATACTAAACCAATAAAACAAAAGTTATTTCCCTGAGTTCTGTGAGCTACTCTAGCAAATTCACTGAACTCAAAGAGGGGATCATGAGAAATCCAACTTGAAGCCAGTTGGTCAGAAGTTCCAGAGGCCTGGACTTGTGACTGGTGGGAAGGAGGGGTCAATCCTGGTGACTTGGGCCTCTATCTGGGATCCAACACTGACTGTGAGTAGTGTCCGAATTGAACTGGATGACACCCAACTGCTGTCTGCTGCAGAACTGATTGCTTGCTTGTTGTGGGGGAGAAATCTTTCACATTTGGACAAAGAAGTTTTCTGTGTTGATTGTTGTTGTTTGAGAGCAGAAGAAAAGGTATTCAAAAACAGTGATACAGTCTCCCAACAAAATACTAAATGGTTAAAATTAATGTAGAGTTACATGTTGAACAAAAATAACCTGCAGAATGATACACACACTACATTATAGTTTTAAAACACAAAGGTATATATATTGTTTTTATGTTCATATGGTATAAGCAAAATGTTAAAAGATTCAAGGACATGACAAGCCACAAGTTCAGAATAAAAATGTACTTCTAGGGAGAAAGGAAAAGTTGTCGTTTTAAAAAAAAAAAAAAGGAAAGACACGAAGCAGAAATTTGCTTAATATATTTTATACTTTTATTTATGTGGGGATGGAGGGAGAGGATGGAGGGTAGGAGTGGGTATTTGACATCAAAGATCCTAAGCCAATGGGTATAGAGTTTCTGTTTGGTATGAGGGAAAAGTTCTGGAAATGGCAGTGGTAATAGTAGAACAATATTGTGAATATACCCAATGCCACAAAATTATATACTTTAAAATCGTTAAAATGGTAAATTTTATATATATTTGACATAGGTTTTTAAAAACCTTAGCAGGCTAATGGATGGTATTCATAACACAAGTAGACAAATGAGCCTTTGAGGAGGAGACACAGTATCTTCTCTACTATAACAGGAAGCAATGAGGAAAAGATGTATAAAGTTTAAGTAGCATTTATCAAGAATGAATACAGCCGGGCACGGTCGCTCAAGCCTGTAATCCTGGCACTTCGGGAGGCCAAGGTGGGTGGATCACCTGAGGTCAGGAGTTCAAGACCAGCCTGGCCATCACGGTGAAACCTCATCTTAAAAAAAAAAAAAAAAAAGAATATAAATACTAAGTAAGCTAACCAAAGAAGCAGACTTCCCAGGCAATGTTGATGACCCAACAGGAAGCCTTATAAAATGTTATGAAGAGGCAAAGTCCCCAGTGATGACCAATAAAAACAAGATTTTTTTTAAATTTGTACTTTGTAGAGATCAGGTAAGATTATCTCTTAGTTTACGATGTTCTGAAATTCTAAAAAGATGCTATCTACAGGTCAATTGAAAGGAACGAGAGTTATGGTAGATGGTATATGTTTTAAAACAGTGTTTCTTAAACTTGCCTGATGGTAAGAATTTAGTCAGTCAAGGTACTGATCTCATGCCTCACTCCAGACCTCATGAACCAGAATTTCCAGAAGAGGAACCTGAAAGTCTAATGTATATTTGAACTGGCAACCCCAAATTATTCTTAGGATCTGGCAAGTCTGGGCAACTCTGGCCTGGAAATAGCACCTGAAAGAAAAGAACAAGTTGAGTTCTACCACTTCCCAGAGTTTATATACTGAGGCCTAGGTAAGTATGAGACCAAAGAACAGAAAAAACTAAAGCTGCTGTGGAAGCAAGATACATAACACCAACAGAAAAAGCGCAGCCTTTAGTAAAATCAGAAGGTAAAGTGGGGAGGGGAAAAAGGATGTGGCATCAAAGAGAAATATGCCTATTAAAAAAACAGTAGTTAGCTTTGCATAAAAATTTAATATACTTATAATATCTGTAAAATGTTAAACAATTATCTTTGAATATATATACTGCTGTCAAATATGTGGGTTTTTTTTTAGAGGAGGACAACACATTTAATACATATGTGGTTCTTTAAATTAGAAACTCAATTTCACAGTTATCCTATATGAATTTCTAAATTAAGTAAGCTCAATTGTATCCCCAATACATACGGCTTTTACAAAGGACAGTTATAAATCTATTAATAACTCAGGAGAACACCAAGGAAGAAATGCACGGTGTGGAAAACCCTGTGCATGGGGGTTGAGAAACGGTTATTATTCCACAGAACTCACATTTCAGGAAGAAGCCTATTCGAGCTGACTTTTGAAAACACAGAAAGGAAAAAGCTAGGCAGCAATCTTCCTAACCTTGTGACCTGTGAACAGAAAGGCATTCCTACTTTAAAATATGTAGTGAAAAAACAGTGTGTGGGTCTAAATGAGTAAAATGAGAGAAAAAAAAAGAATCAAGCCTACCATTTTTATTTATCCCATTTTATTTTATAAAACTTTCTACTTAAAATGTTTATTTCTCCTTTTATGTAACACACACTAATATGTAGAGTGCCTTAAGAGTTTCTGAGTTATTTCTAAAGCTATATACCACTCTACTAGTTCTACTCTTCATGAGTACTGCCAATTTATTATAAAATGTTAATTAGTCCAAGATCAGAGTGCATATAACAAGCCCATATAAGGCCTTGTCCCAATACACAATGAGGGAATAATATTTTTTGTTTTTCTCTGGAACCATATATACTAAAATTGTATACACCAATGCTACAGAACATTATCATTTTACAGAGTAATAAAAGTAACATAAGAAATAAAAACTACCTAAGGTTAAAAAGCTTTGATTTTCAGTGAAACCTCAAAATTATATAAGAAAATTTTTTGAAAAAGATACTTAAAATATGCAGATTTGCCAATCTCCCCTCCCCCCAACAAACACATAACACACACTCCTCTCCCTTATATCCTTCAATTACTTAGTTGCTAGAGGGTCTCGGATGGTAATATTGAAAACAATTCTCTTTTAACTTCACTATATTTTTAGTGTTTATTATTTGCATTTGCAATTTACGTATAGATTTTGAGACCTATCTATATAGGCTTGGTGGTCCATTTACTAGTAACATCAGCAAGACCAGAAAATCCAGTCTATAGGCAGGGCTAGTGGCTTATACCTGTAATCTGAACCTATTGCGAGGCCAAGGCAGGAGAATTCCTTGAGGCCAGGAGCTCAAGGCTAGCCTGGACAACACTGTGAGACTCTGGCTCTATAAAAAATTTAAAAATTAGCCAATTGTAGTAGTACACAGCCGTAGTCCTAGCTACTCTACTCAGGAGGCTGAGGCATTGGAAACACTACCTGAAAGCAAAGAACAAGTTGAGTTCCACCACTTCTCAAAGTTTATGTACTGGGGCACTGTGGAGTAAGAAACAGTAGAAAGGACTACTAGAGCCTAGGAGTTGGAGGCAACAGTGAGCCATGATCACACTTGATGATCGCACTTCAGCCTGGGTCACAGAGTGAGACCCCATCAAAGAAAGGAAAGGAGGAAAGGAAGGGAAGACAAGGGAGAGGAATGGGAAAGAGAGGGGGAAGGGAAGGGGAGGAGGAGGGGAAGGTAGGAAAGAAGGAAGGAAGGAAACTCAATTTTATGAAGTTATCTTGTATCAACTGCTGAGAGTTAAGTAATGAAACAAGGATCAGCTTACTGTTTCAATGGACATCATAAATTTTTCTGCTCTGATGTTAGAACATTTGAGTTTTCTAGAATGTTAAAAGAAAACTTTGGAGAGAGATCCAAGATGGCCACGTAGCAACAGCTCAGGAATGTAGCTCCCAGTGAAAGCGCAGAGAACGAGTGGACGCCGCACTTTCCGACGAATTTTTGTTGCCCACAGACCGGGAGAGTCCCGGCAGAGAAGCCACACGGGTCGCCAGCGCAACTCTTTTGGCCGGCGCGGCGCTTCTCGGTGCGGAGTGTGCAGGACTGGGTGGTGCCCTTTTAGTTGGGCGCGGCTGGTCCCATCCCCACAAGGAGAACAACAATTGGAAGCGCTGAGGACTGAGAAGCACAGCTGAACCCGGGAAGGCCCAGCTCTGTGGGGAAGGGGCGCCCCCCGAAGGAAAACTAAGAAACAGAGAAAACTTCATCACCAACAAGGCGGACATCCACTCAGAGACCCAATCTGAAAGTCGGCAATTACAAAGACGACAGGTGGATAAATCCACAGAAATGGGAAGAAACCAGTGCAAAAAGACTGAGAACACCCGAAATCAGAATGCCTCTCCTCCTACAGGGGATCGCAGCTCCTCATCAGCAAGAGAACA
>PVKP010030085.1:0-28297 GCA_004027715.1 Plecturocebus donacophilus
TGTATCTGGGTGCTCCTGTAATGGGTGCGTATATATTTAGGATCGTTAGCTCTTCTTGTTGCATTGATCCTTTCACCACCATGTAATGTCCCTCTTTGTTTCTTGTGTTCTTTGTTGTTTTAAAGTCTGTTTTATCAGAGATGAAAATCACAGCTTCTGGTAATGCTAGCTGGCTGTTTTGCCCATTAGTTGATGTAGACTGCATTATGGTGATGCTCTTTACCTTTTGGTATGTTTTTGGAATGGCTGATACTGGTTGTTCCCGTCCATGTGTAGTGCTTCTTTCAGAAGCTCTTGTAAAGCAGGCCTGGTGGTGATGTAATCTCTGAGTACTTGTTTATCCACAAAAAATTTTATTTTTCCTTCGCTTATGAAGCTTAGTTTGGCTGGATATGAAATTCTAGGTTGAAAGTTCTTTTCTTTAAGGATGTTGAATGTCGGCCCCCACTCTCTTCTGGCTTGTAGGGTTTCTGCTGAGAAATCTGTTGTGAGCCTGATGGGCTTCCCTTTGTGGGTAACCCGAACCTTCTCTCTGGCTGCCCTTAGCATTTTCTCCTTCATTTCAACCCTGGTGAATCTGATGATGATGTGTCTTGGGGTTGGTCTTCTTGAGGAATATCTTTGTGGTGGTCTCTGTATTTCCTGGACTTGAATATTGGCCTGCCTTGCTAGGTTGGGGAAGTTTTCCTGGATAATATCCTGAAGAGTATTTTCCAGCTTGGATTCATTCTCTTCGTCACATTCAGGTACACCTGTCAAACGTAGATTAGGTCTTTTCACATAGTCCCATATTTCTTGGAGACTTTGTTCATTCCTTTCTACCCTTTTTTCTCTAATCTTGCCTTCTCGTTTTATTTCATTGAGTTGATCTTCGACCTCTGATATCCTTTCTTCTGCTTGGTCAATTCGGCTGTTGAAACTTGTGCATGCTTAGCGAAGTTCTCGTGTTGTGTTTTTCAGCTCCATCAATTCATTTATATTCTTCTCTAAGTTGTCCATTCTCGTTAACATTTCGTTAAATCTTCTTTCAAGGTTCTTAGTTTCTTTGCATTGGGTTAGAACATGTTCTTTTAGCTCACAGAAATTTCTTATTACCCACCTTCTGAAGCCTGATTCTGTGAGTTCATCACACTCATCCTCCGTCAGGCCTTGTTCTCTTGCTGATGGGGAGCTGCAATCCCCTGTAGGAGGAGAGGCATTCTGATTTCGGGTGTTCTCAGCCTTTTTGCACTGGTTTCTTCCCATTTTTGTGGATTTATTCACCTGTCGTCTTTGTAATTGCCGACTTTCAGATTGGGTCTCTGAGTGGACGTCCAGCTTGTTGGTGATGAAGTTTCTTCTGTTTCTTCGTTTTCCTTCAGGGGGCGCCCCTTCCCCACAGAGCTGGGCCTTCCCGGGATCAGCTGTGCTTGTTCTCAGCCTCAGCGCTTCCAATTGCTCTTCTCCTTGTGGGGATGGGACCAGCCGAGCCCGACTAAAAGGGCATCCAGTCCCGTACAATCCGCACCGAGAAGCGCCGCGCTGGACAAAAGAGTCGCGCTGGCAACCCGTGTAGCTCCTTCGCCGGGAATCTCCCAGTCTGTGGCCATCAAAAATTCGTCTGCAATTGCAGCATCCACTCGCTCTCTGCGCTTTCACTGGGAGCTACAATCCGAGCTGCTGCTACGTGGCCATCTTGGATCTCTCTCTGCCTGGTGATGAAGTTTTTCTGTTTCTTAGTTTTCCTTTGGCGGACGCCTGTTCCCCACAGAGCCGGACCTTCCCGGGTTCGCTGTGCTTGTTGTGAAACTCTCAGTCCTCAGCGCTTCCAATTGCTGTTTTCCTTGTGGGGATGCGACCAGCCGAGGCCGTCCGTCCCGTATACTCCGCACCGGGAAGCGCCGCGCTGGGGTGCCGGCAAAACAGCCGTGCCGGCCAAAAGAGTCGCGCTGGCGACCCGTGTGGCTCCTCTGTCGGGAATCTCCCAGTCTGTGGGCAACAAAAACTCGTCGGAAAGTGCGGCGTCCACTCGTTCTCTGCGCTTTGACTGGGAGCTACATTCCTGAGCTGTTGCTAGTCGGCCATCTTGGATCTCTCCCCGATTTCTTAAGTACTCTAATTGCTCCAAGGCCAAAAAGTGTGGCTCTCTCAGTGGTGTCCCTTGGTCCACAAATCTGTAGTCAGTTAACAAGGACTATGCTCTTAGCCAGTGTGATGTTTTGTCAGTTGCTAAAATCCCTGGTAATTTCAAAATATGCCTTGTGGCAGACACTGACAGTTGCCAAAGCATCCACTCCCCCTTCATCCTAGCTAAAGTGTCAGAGAGAGACATTTATTTTAAGGAGTTGGCTTATGAGATTGTGGCGGCCAGCAAGTCCACACTTTGTAGGGTAGATGGCAGGCTGGAGACCCAGGGAAGAGTGGATGCTGCAGCCTGAGTCTGAAGGCAGACTGCTGGAGGAATTCCCTCTTTTTTAGAAAGTCAGTCTTTTTTTCTCTTAAGTCCTTTAGTGGGATTGGATGAGGCTCACCCACATTATGAAGGATAGCCTGCTTTACTCAAAGTCTATTGATTTAAATTCATTTATCTAAAAAGTACTTTCACAGCAATATCCAGCCTAGTGTTTGACTCCATACCTAGGTGATATGACCTAGCCAAGTTGACACATAAAATTAACCATCATAGTCCCTCATGCAAACAAACTCATGTTAATAAAACCTATGGTGATCAGGCTATAAATGTATCTTAAATGCTCAGATATTGTGGACATTACAGATTTAATAACAAGCCTGTTAAACTTTGTATAACAAGGTAAAGCTTCATTTTTCTTCTTTTAAATCCTATTAAAAGATGAGTTAGAAGGCCAGTGGGTTTCCTAAATAACTTAAAGATTTAATTCATGTGCCGGTGTGCAATGTCACGGTATATACTTTCACTAAGAACACAGACTTCTAAGGATTCAATCATTCAATGGATACCACCAACTCATCCTCTGTGGTCCAGATAGGATAAATGTTAGAGCTGAAACATTCAAATAGACTGTAAGGCAGCCAGAGTGCCAAAGCAGTTGGGAGGAGTGCCAATGCCATACCCATAGGCTGCGAGGCCACTGTACTGTGTCAGAGCTGTGTTCCTTGATGGTTACTCCCCTGTTCAGGTCTGCTCTCACTACTACAGTTGCACAGGAAATGCAAGTGTGAAGTTAACTGCCTTGTAGACACAAGTGCCTTAAAGAGGAAGGAGAAATTACCACCATTCTTTTTGAGGTGAGGGAGCACAGGCTGGCCATTGCTCTAAAGACTTAAAATAGGGTGCAGGGCCTGGCTGAGTAAGGAGGCCTGTTGAGCACTTGAAGGCAGGGGACACAGAGGTTCAGTCTGTTTTCCTGAAGATATTGTAAGGATACTCCTAAACTTGGGACTAACAAGGTAATCTTGGGAAAACCACATCATCATTCCAAGTTTCAGATTTCCCTATATGTGGTTTATCACTTGCCCTTCCCAAAGTTCTTATAAAGATTAAATGAAACAACTCATCTGAAAAGGCAAATTCAATCCCATATCCATAGCAAGTCCTCTTGATACATTTATTCTTTAATCTATTGATATTAAAGAACTAGTGAATGGAAAATGTATGTTTGGCATTCACTGAGGGCAATTTAAATTTTAAAGAATCCCTATCCATCTCACAGTCACTTAGGGTCACTTAGACAATGATTCAGATTGAGCACTGTGGTTACAGTCTCTACAGAAATCTGATTTAGACAAGGTGGTATCTTAACCTACATTGTCTATTAATTAGGACTTCAAAATACATGTCCCCTTCAATGGCTCCATTATCCCTGAGAAGCTGAGTGTTATCAGCCCTGTGGCTTAAAGCAGAGGGGAAGGGCAATACTGGGGCGATGAAGGAGAGGATTTTGGAATGGGGAGGAGAGGAGGGAGCAAGTCTTATATTTCTTTACACTTTTTATTTATTCCTGGTTATAAAAGCATGCATGTGATATGTGGAAAACTTGGAAACTAAATGGAAAACAGAGGTAAGAAAAAAATCATCTACAAGCCTAGTTCCTAAAGAATGATTACTCTTAACATTATTGATTGTGTATTTCCTTTTCTATCTTTTTTTCTATGTTTTCCTTATTAGTGATTATATGTACATTTTGCGCTTCAGTTTTCAATCTAACATTTTATATAAGAGTTTACCCATGTTAACAAAATACGTACATTATTTTAAAGGCTTTATCATATTGTGTCAAGTTGAATGTGTCCTAACTTACTTCTACCATCTTGTTGTTGAGCATTTATATTATATTTTTTAATTACAAATAATTCAGTATAATTCATTTTTGTACAACATTTTAAAAATATTCTCTTACATCATCAGTTATAGGTTTGAAGCATAAAATTACTGGGAAAAAAGTGCTTGGATATGCTAAAGGCTCTTGATACATGATGGTAAAAGGTTGTGGCCATTTACACTTTCCCAGCAATGGAGAGTGCCACTTTCAGTCTACGCTTGTCAACACTGAGTAGAGTGATCTTTTTAAAAGCTACTAATTTAATTTTAAAAACTACTTGAAGCACAAACCTCTATTCCCTTGATTTCTAATGAGGTTCAATATTTTCCCATATATTTCTTAACTTGTGCGTATTCTTAGCCCACACTGATAATTGTTTAATGTATTTTACCAAGGATATTACAAATACACTGGAGTATCTCTAAAGCATACTGTGGAATAAAACCCTGTCACCAGCAGCAACATGGATAAAACTGGAGGTCATTACGTTAAATGAAATAAGCCAGGCACAGAATGACAAATATTACATGTTCTCATTCACATGTAGGAAAAAGTGGATCTCATGGAGGCAGAGAGTAGAATGGTGGTTACCAGAAGCTGGCAAGGGAAGTGAGGAGAAAGGGATGAAGACAAGTTGGCTAAGTGGTACAAAAATACAGTTAAATGGAAGGAAAAAGTTATAGTATTCAATAGTGTAGTAGGGAAATTAGAATTAACAATAATTTATTGTATATCTCAAAATAGCTAGAAGAATTATAACATTCTCAACACAAAGAAAAGATAAATGTTTGAGGTAATGGATATCCCAGTTACCCTGATTTGATCACGACACATTGTATACAGGTATCAAAATGTCACACATGCCCTCAGAATACCTACAACTAAGATATCTCAATAAAAATAAATAAATAAATAATACTGTGGAGTTTATTCCAAAAGGACGGGATGCTAATTTATGAAGTATGTGGGCTGTGTGAATACCAAGTAATAAGTGACCAGACAGAAGTAAAGAATACTCAATTCCAAGGGAAAAGAAATGAAGCCTTAAGTTTTCTTAGAAAAACCAAAGCAAATGCCACAAACATAATGAGCTGTGTTTTGATTTCAGTTTTTTTTCTTCCATTCCCTGAAAACAATTTTCCAAATTGTTCTATGCTAAAAGTAATATAGGCACACCTTGGTCATATTGTGGGTTCAATCTCAGACCACCATAATAAAGCAAGTACCACAAAAAAGTGAGCCACACTAATTTCTTGTTTCCCAGTGCATATACAAGTTAGACAGACTATACTGTAGTCTATGAAATGTTGTGCACATAAAAGTTACGTTTTTTATTCTGTCTTTTAACTGTGCAACAGCACTGTGACCAAAAAATGTACATAGCTAATTAAACTATTGCTAAAGAAACAGTAAAAATAATCTGAGCCTTCAGCAAGTTGTAATCTTTTTGTCGGTTGAGGGTCTTCATGTCAATGGATGCTAACTGACAAGGGTGGTGGATGCTGAGGTTTGGAGTGGCTTTGACAATTTCTTAAAATAAGACAATTACAAAGTCTGTTGCGTTGATTGATTCTTCCTTTCATTAAAGATTTCTCTGCAACATGTGATGCTGTTTGATAGCATTTTACTTACAGTAAAACTTTTTCAAAGTTGAAGTCAATCTTCTCAAACCCTGCTACTGCTTTATCAACTAAGTTTATGAACTATTCTAAATCCTTTTTGTCATTTCAACAGTGTTCATAGCATCTTCACCAAAAGTAGAAAAAGCCATTTCAAAGAACCATTTTCTTTGCTCATTCATAAGAGGCAACTCTTCACCTGTTCAAATTTTCTTATGAGATTGCAGCAATTCAGTACATTGTCAGGCTCCACTTCTAATTCTACTTCTCTTGCTATTTCTATCACAGCTGCCTTTAATTCCTCCACTGAAGTCCTGAATCTCTCAAAATAATCAATGTGGGTTGGAATCAACTTTTTCCAAATTCCTGTTAATATTTTTGCTTCTTCTCACAAATCACAAATGCTCTTAATGACATCTAGAATGGCGAATCCTTTCCAAAAGGTTTGTTTTCAATTCACTTTGCCAAGATCCATCAGAGGAATCACTATCTGTGGCTAATATAGCCTTATGAAATGTATTTCTGAAATAACAAGACTTAAGAGTCAAAATTACTATTTGATCCCAGGCTGCAGAATGGATGTTGTATTAGCAGGCATGAAAACAACATTCATCTCCTTGTATATCTTCATCAGAGCTCCTGGGCGATCAGATGCATTGCCAATGAGCAATAATATTTTGAAAGGAAATCTTTTTTTTTTTTTTTTCTGAGCAGTAGGTCTCAACAGTGGGCTTAACATATTCAGTAAACCATGTGTAAACATGTGCGCTATCATTCAGGCTTTGTTGTTTTATTTATAGAGCACATGCAGAGTAAATTTAGCATACTTTTTAAGGGAACCAGGATTTTTGGAGTACTAAAATGAGCATTAGCTTCAACTGGAAGTCACCAGCTCCATCAGCCCCTAACAAGACAGCCTGTGCTTTGAAGCCAGGCATTGACTTCTTTTTAGTTATAAAAGTTGTAGATGGCATCTTCTCCCAGTGAAAAGCTGTTTCGTCAACACTGATGAAATCTATTGTTTAGTGTAGCCACTTTCATCAATGATCTTAGCTAGATCTTATGGATAACCTGCATCTCCTCCATCAGCACTTAGTGCTTTACCTTGCACTTTTATGTTATAGAGATGGCTTCCTTCCTTAAACCTCATGAACCAACTTCTACTAGCTTCAAACTTTTCCACTGCAGCTTCCTCACCTCTCTCAGTCTTCATGGAAAGGAAGAGTTAGGGCCTTGCTCTGAATTTGGCTTTGGCTTAAGGGAATGTTGTGGCAGGTTTGACCTTCTATCCAGACCACTCAAATTTTCTCCCCATCACCAATAAGGCTGTTCCATTTTATCATTCATGTGTTCACTGGATTAGCACTTTTAACTTTCTTCAATAACTTTTCCTTTGCTTTTACAACTTGACTAAATGTCTGGCTCAAAAAACTTAGCTTTTGGCCTGTCTTGGCTCTCAACATGCCTTTCTCACTAAGCTTAATCATTTCTAACTTTGATTTAAAGTGAGAGGTGTGCAACTCCTCCTATTTTTTGATCATGTAGAAGCCATTATATGACCATTAATTGACCAAATTTAATACTGTTGCATCTCAGGGAATAAGGAGGCCTGGGGAGAGGGAGAAGAGGTGAGAACCACCAGTCACAGAAGCAGTCAGAACACACAGAATACTGATAGATTAAGCTTGTCCTGTCTTATATGGGTGTGGTTTGTGGTGCCCCCAAACAATTATAATAGTAACATCAAAGATCACTGATCACAGATGACCATAACAATGAGAAAGTTTGATACATAATGGAAAAATCTGAAGTATTGTGAAAATTACCAAAATGTGACACAGAGACACAAAGTGAGCATATACTACTGGAAAAAGGGGCCTCAACATTCTTGCTCAATGCAGGGTGGCCACAAACCTTCAATTTGTAAAAAATGTAGTATTTGTGAAGCAAAGTAAAGTACAGTAAAATGAGATATGCCTACGACAGTACAAAATGACAAAAATTAGAGTGAACAACTTTTATAATGAAGCAAAGAGCTAGAAAGCCAATTTGTTTCCAGGGAAAGTAGGAATGTTATTCCTAAACCAATTAGACCCAAAATGATTATGACTGATATGTATGGTCTGGGCTCACTCTGAAAGGTTTTGTTTCCTGAAGAAGACCTTAAAATACAAGTACTATATGCATTTATTCATAATGCTTGAATGAATCCATACAATAAACTGTCAAGAAGATAACTCTGTATATAATAAAAAAATGACAAAGGGGATGATTCAGTAATATTTCACTTTCTATAGAACTTCCAAAACGAGTTCATCATTCATTCTATAATATATTTCACCTTCTACAGTACTTCCAAAATAAGTTCATCATTCATTCTATAATACATTTATTTAACTTTTTAATCTCCCAAAGCTAAACATTTTAGGCTAACACTGATAACAGAAATACATTTTAATGTAAAATATATGAAGCAAAATGACTAATAAAGAACTAACCATGCGATTGTAATTATAAATTTAAAATTCTCAAAATGATTTTACTGAAGTAAATCTAATAGAACAGTAGGAAATATAGACTGTTTTTCATTGAGATGGAAAGAAGAAAGTTAAAGTTACAGGTTACCACCTTTTGTTTAGAGACTTGACATTGTCTGGGTCCTCTCCTGATGAATGCCATGTTTCTAATCCAACTCTCTCATTTAGAGCTGCACAACAGACAGCCCAAGGTATTTGATACAGTTATTACTTCTGAGGCTATTCATATGGTGAGATGAATGTCTACCTTTAATTCCTAGCTCCTTAACTTTTTGTGGACAAGAATTTTTATTAGTATTTTTCATAGCTCATAGCATCTCAAAAAACATATGCATATGGTAGCCACTGGATAAATAGCTAAAAATTAAATCAATGTAGCAAAATGGTTTTATTTACATACAGAATTGAATAGTACCTCATGGGTAGCAGGGAGTGACTATGGGTCTGAAAGTGGCTTCACAAAAGTGGTCATCTGTGCAACCTCACACATCTACTATCAACTATTGAGATTTCATATACAAACACAAAATGTGCTCTTCATAGAATCTTACATACAATGTTGTAAAAACCCACTTTCTTGGAGATGAAAATTCTAGAAGAATGTTCCAAAGACTAATGTCTAAAGTTAATCAGTTCTAACTGAGAAGGGTGTTTCAGATTGAATGAAGGGCAGAGGAGCTACCGGGCAAAGAGGACAAGCATCGCTGAGTGTCCACGTTGCCACAATGTTCAAGTCACATAATCCTTTAATGTGTTACATGTTGAATTAGGCTCTGGCTCTTGTGTAATGTTGAAGGGATACACAGCTTGTTGCTATATAAATAAAATTAACTCTTCCAAGGCATCCTTCAAAAAACATGAATGTGATCCGGGTACAACATAAAAGACATCAGCTCATCAGCCATACATCTGTTGGTACTTTGAAAGACATATTTCTCTGTCAAACTGGGCCTTACAGACATTTCAGGAAGCAAAAACATGTCACGTATTTCATGGATTTCTTTCCTAGACAGGTTCCTGTGATTGACTGGAGCAATACAGAATAAGAGGGAATGATTTAAACTTCTCCATCCCTTTGGGTTTCAGCCAATAATAATCTCAAGGCATAATACAAGATTAAAGCAGCAACATTTCCAATTTCTTCTCAGCATCCCTGTTCTGCCAGCTTTGATTAAACCACTGTGGGTGTTTTCTGTTTGAGCTAGACACACTGAATGTGGAAGACTCCTCAGTAACCCTCCACTTTATTTTTAAAAAATGGAACAAGGGTACACTGGCTGTTGCATGTCTTTGCAGGTATCCTTCTATGAATGGTTATTTTCTAATGCTCAACTTCTGAGACTCAGGAGATGTCATGCAACATTGACACGGACATGATGCAAGATTAAGCGAAATGGGATTACCTAAGCTTCCTGCCTCCTCATTAAGTTGCCAGAAATATGAAATGGAAATTTAAAATATAGTCTTGGCAGCTATTGCTGCCTTTTTCACAACTTATTTTTCAATATCTTGACAATTTCTTGAGACAATATTGTATAAGAGAAATAGCAAATGGTTGGAATCAGAAGAGCTTGCTTTTGAGAGGCAAAGCTCTTCCATTTATAAGTGATGTGATTCTGAGGTGGTGCAGGAACCACTCAGCACTACTGTATTTGATAAATGCAATGTGTCATTTAATTGTAACTGACAATAGGCCCCCGCATACAACTCATGGTGAATGTGGGGTTGAGAGGCTGTGACTGCCCTTTATTGTTACTAACTGTTTAGTAAATTTGGAGACTTTTCTTACCCGGAGTGAAGAGGGATAGGGAAACATTGAAAGAAATAAAATTGTGTAGGTACTGATACTTCCTTTTATTTGTGGGGGGAATATGTTGAAGCATAGTAAAGAATAGTATAGTTTAATAACTGCTAGGGTTTGACATTCCAGTGATTTTACCACTCCGTAAAGATCAACCCCCAATTCTTCATACAAACTGACCCAACCACTTGCCATCATCCCACTGCAATAGTGGTCAGATTCAGGCCCTCCACACACCTTGGGGGACTCTGCTTTGTTTGCTCATGCCACACCTTGTCTGAGAGTGTCTCATGATTCCTCCTCTCCAACTGAGCTCCATCTAGGATGTCTTCCTCTTCCATGAAACCCCCTGAGGACATCTAACACTCTCTGAGTCCTTTCCTCTAAAATTCCTAAAGCCTCATTTTGTACTATGCATCTGGCTGCTATTGAACATTGTCCTGTTCTATTTGGCTCACAAAGATACATGTGCTTTCTATGTGCCAGGCTCTGGTGCTACAAACAGAGTTGAAGAAGACAGTGTCCCTGTCCTGGTGGTGTTTACCACCAGTTGGTAACAAACGTCAGTGTAGCACATGCAGCCATGGCAGATGTTTGAGTCAAATGCTACAGAGGACTTGCCCAACTTGGTAGGTACAGAATCATAACATGCAGTCATCTCACCCTTCCCAACTTCTTATGTCTCTCACATCCTGTCCTCCCAGTTCCTTCTTCTTATTTAAGAAAAACTTGTCACCTGGCTCATTCTTCACCTCCATAGTGTGGCCGCTATCCTGGTTTTTTTTCCAGTCACATGGGCACTGGTATTTTGGTCCCTTAATGTCTTCTTCTAGACTTTGTCTCATCTTCTCATGGTCACCACTCAACTGATCTACTTTAGAAATCACAAATTATTTTTTTTCTCTATGTAGAATTTTCATTTTTTCCAATTTTCTTTGTTAAGTACTCCCACTGTGACGGTTCTTTGACTTCACCAGATACTTCTAGTTGACTGACCCTTTTGTTTTCTCCCCATCCATCCATAGCCCCTTTCTGTTTTTACTTATTATCCAGATTATGTCTTTACATTCTTCACTGTCCAATATCCTAAACTCCGTTACCCTCTGACCTGTCCCGAGCCCCACAAAAACTCCCAATCTGTGGGAAGATTGAAAGAAAACAGATTCATCATTAGACTTTCATACAGGTACATGGATCAAATGTCTGCATCTCCAACTCCTGTAATGCCTATTGAGTTCTACTTTTCTTTCTTCTAACATCCAGCTGTCTTGCTCTCAGTGCTTCACCTTACTCCACCTTGACTGAGAAACAGAAGGCATGGATGAACCTCTCTCGGATGATCACTTTCAGATGTATGCTCACCTACAATCCCAGTCTCCTCCTTCCCTTCATTGTTGCAGGGCTTTTCTCCTCCTTTCAAGCTGCCATGTGGAGACCCAGATGGGCTTCTTGCTCTGACAAAGTCAGGCACAGGACCTGAGCAGCCTCCAGCCTTGATACTGGGTATGGTGTTCAACAAACCACTTTTTGTTTCAGTTCGTGTCTCTGGAATCTTTGTTTTTTGGTAACCCCAAGACTGATTTCCTTGGTGGCCCCAAGGAAACTTGGCAGCTGTCCCCATTAGCTAGCTCTATGGGAAAATTCTAGGTCTTAATGCATTAAAGGATACAAGTGAGTAAACAGGGCAAGGGGAGGAGAAAGCAGGAAACAAGGAAAAGGTGTGGGAGGCAGGGGCTTCTGAGTGTGTGCTCCCAGGACCTGCTCCTCGCTGTCTTGCTCACTGTAACAGGCATTTTGGAAGCATGCAGAAAATACGAATCATAATGCACACCACAGATGCTAGCATCAGCACAGCAAATACCAAACACTGGTTTATCAAACCCATCAGTTTCCAAATACTCAACAGATCAAAGAAGTGCTCTGCTGGTCACTGAGGGAGAATGTGAAATGCCATGCTTGTTATTTCCTTCACAAGGTTGTCTTCATCCCCCCTTTCACAGTATTGACTCTTTTTTATCTTTTACAATCTTGCTTTTATTTTTTGTCCTCCATGAAGCTTTCTCCAAGCCCCAGGGCTAGTGTCTCCTTGCTGAGTGCCCATACAGCCAATAGACAAATTAGTCAGGGCATGTATCTCCACATATAAGAGGCCAGCACTTACATATCCCACCATCTGCTATGCCACCGAGTCATTCGTAATTGGTCTAATTCACCATCATGTTTCCTGCACCCAGCATAATTCCTAAGAATCCAACACATGCTTGTGGAATGAATGAAAGGATGAGACCAGCTGACACATTCCAACAAGATGAATATCTCATGTAGGAGCTGCATCTTCAATCCCAAGAAAGCCCTTTTCTATTCACACCCAGGTGCTTCTTGGAGGCCCCCTCTCATCCTCCCTATAAAGGTCAACAGGTTTCCTTATCCATGCATCTCTCTTCAGCAAGCTATTTACTTTGATCAATACTCTGTGTTGATCTACCAAGCACAGCTGGTCCTACCTGACTGAAGGAGTGGCAGATGAATCTCTCTGAATCACCAGCGCAGACCCTGGGAATGCACCAGCCACTCACCTCGCTTGCTGGCAGACGCAGCAGAGCCAGGCCTTTTCGTGCTTCTGATAGGAGCAGCAGCTCTTGCAGACATTGAACTTGCAATCTCCACACTGGCGCTTGGTGTTGACGAGGAAGGTGAAGGGGGAGCAGCAGCGCATGCAGCAGTGCTCCACGAACTGCTGGTGCTTCGAGAGTATGCTGCACTTGCTGCCCTCCTCATCCAGCTTCTGCTTCAGCTCACTGAAAAACCAGGGCAGGGGAAAGGGGAAGAGGAGAGAAACAGAACATCAGGTCAGAGGCTGTCTCCCCAAAGCACCCATCCTGTCCCTTCCTTAGGCCAAACTACCATGTAGGACCTTCCTGGAGAACAAGAGAGCTCAGAAAGATTAACTGCTCAACACTATGTCCAGAGAAGAACATTAACTGTGGATTAGTTTTGTGTATGTCAGATTTTCTATGAGAAAGCATGAAAACCTTATTACTTATATTTCAGAGACTATGGTGAGATACAAGTTATTAAAAAACTAATAAGCACATCCTTGGAAAATAAAACCTTTAACTTAATTAATGCCTTTTTAAAGGAACAGGAGATCACTTATGACAAAACATTAATCCTCCCTCAGCCCTGCTGGGAATATGATAAATGCAGTCCTGGCCTTATTTAACATCCCTGGAAACTGAAGTACCCAGGGATTTTAAAAGCTTTCAAACCAATGAGTCAATAAAGAGTCTATGGGTGATGGGCAGCTCGAGGCACTGGTGATTCAGAGTTGGATAAAAGAATAATTCTCTTCTTCTAAAAATCTCCTGATCACTGGGCACACAGCCAGTCACATTAATGCAAAACATGAAGGTGCATACACTTCTCTCTGTGCTCAGTGAGAAGAAAAATACACTACGAACAGATGGAGTAACCTGGGGGAAAAATGAAAAACAAATTATTCTGAATCAGCAGGTTTGAGTTGTTTTTTTCTGCTACGAAAATGGGGGCCTCCAAAGAATGGTAGAAAAATTATTATTTTTACTACTATTTTGCAATTACTATAATACTAGACTATAATTTTTACAATTTTACTACAAGACTACTACTTTTACTATTTTCCTCCTATTGCACACTATCATTACAATAGTAAAACACAAACAGCTCCCCACTTATAATGGTTCAACTTAGGATTTTTCAACTTTCTGATGATGCAGAAACTATACGGATTCATTAAAAACCAGCAGAAAGTGATACGATACTCATGATGCTGAGCATAGCAGCAGTGAGCCACAGCCTCCAGTCAGCCATGAGATCATGAGGGAGATGCTCTGCTGTGTAGTATGTTTTACTGTGTTGTCAGATGACTGCCTAGCTGCAGGCTCATGTAAGTGTTCTGGGCACATTTAAGTCTGCTGGGTTAAACTATGACATTCTGTAGATCTGGAGTACTGAACGCATTTTCAACTTATGATAGTTTTAACTTATGATGGGTTTACTAGGACACAATCCCACTGTAAATCAAGGAGCATCTATATTTTATTTTACTACAGTATTTTACTATGATAATACTTGATAGCATTTTACTACTATTTACTGCTACTATTGTTTTACTACTATTTTACTTTATTACTATTTTATTATCTTTTATCTTTGCTATTGTTCTTATTTTTACTACTGCTATTTACTATTCTTTACTACTATTACTATTTTTCTGTACCCAGTTGTGATTATGCAGTTCATACTGGATATATTTATGGTGTATGTGGCCAATATTTTCTCCTGTTCTGCCCTTCTCTTTTTATGTTTACAGTGTTTATTCTCATTTAGAAATGCTTAATTTTTCTGTAGTTAAATCTGTCAGGCTTTTCTTTCATGGATATTGGGCTTTAGGTCTTCCTTGGGAAGGCCGAGACCACACCATCAGTTTATATACATAGTCAATTAGCCCCTGTAGTAGGTTGAAGGTTGACCGTCTTAAATGATATGCCCATGCCTCAAATCACTGGAATCTGTAACTATTACCTTATTTGGAAAAGGAGTCTTATAAGTTAAGAATCTTGAGATATAGTTATCCTGCATTATCTGGGTGAGCTCTAAATCCAATGACACACAGAGAAGGCAATGTGAAGACAATGGCAGAGATTAGAGTGCTGTGGCGGCAATCCAAGTATTGCCAAGGTTTGCCAGCAGCCACCAAAAACTAGGAAATAGGCATGGGAAGATTCTCCCCCAACCCTTGGGAGGGAGCCTGGCCCTGCCAACACCTTGATGATAGACTTTTGACCTCTGAAGAGGGAGACAATACATTTTTGTTGTTTTAAGCCACATGTTTGTAGTAATTCGTTACAGCAGCTTCAGGAAACTAATATAGTTTCTACTTTTCTTTTTTTTGAGATGGAGTCTCACTCTGTAGCCTAGGCTGGAGTGCAGTGGTGTGATCTTGGCTCACTGCAATCTCCACCTCTTGGGTCCCGGTTCAAGCAATTCTCCTGCCTCAGCCTCCGGAGTAGCTAGGATTACAGGCACTTGCCACAATGCTCAGCTAATTTTGTTGTATTTTAGTAGAGATGGGGTTTCACCATGTTGGCCAGGCTGGTCTTGAACTCCTGACCTTGTGATCCACCTGCGTCGGCCTCCCAAAGTGCTAGAATTACAGGTATGAGCCACCACGCCTGGCCCTACTTTTCTTTTTTTAAGGAAAACAGTAAATATAAACTTTCCTAACACTATATCCTCATCCAGTTACCACTCTCTAATAGTCCTAACCTCTTCTGGTTAAAATTCCTGATGGTCAGTATGTGTTCTTTATTCCCACTCACTCCTGGATCCATTCCAATGGGCCTTTTGTTCTTTTTCTTAAAGAAAACAAAAACTTTGCTTGAGATCCCCCACTGATCTTCATGTTGCAAGATCCAAAGGGACTTTCTAGGACTCGTCTTACCTGATTATTCTTCCATTCTTGAAATATTCTTTTCTATTCCTCTTGTTACTCTTGTTTTCCTCAGCCCTTTTCCAATTCCTTTGCAAGCTATCTGTTCCTCCTATTCTGACTTTTTAAATGTCAGACAAGATTTTTTAAGGCATGATAAAATATTTATTCACTGATGAAAATTATTTTCAACATTAATGTTAACCTGTTACTGAATAAATTGTTTAAGGCATGGTCTATGTGAATAGGTAGCCTTTCTCCACTCCAGCTTTCCTCAAGCATGGAAAAATCCCTTCTTCTCAGTTCATCCAAGCAACACACTCTAAGGTGTGGTGGGTGACGGACATTTATTACCAATGGTTTAAAGGTAGTGGAAGGTGATGGAAAAGGAACTCAGCTCCAGGCAAAACAGAAAACCATTTCATGTGGGCATGCTGCAGTTAAAGTCCTTAGCCACCACCTCTGGGATTTCTTCCAAGGCCCTGTCACTGGACATGTTGCTATGCCATCTTCGTCCATCCAGGTTTCTACACGTCCCCTCTCTTCTCTTCAGGGCCCTTCATGGGTGAGCAGAGGAAAATTCTCCAAAGCTGTGACCTAACTGGTAAAAAATGGCTGCATATGTAGGGGTCATCCTTGTCTGACTCACAAGGCATGGGAGTAAATGCATCAGGACACAGATAAGCAAGAAGGAAGATCACGAGAATTACCTTTCTTTCTCCCCCTCCACCCCCTTGTTCCCTCTTTCTCCTTCCCCTGTCCCCATATTTTTAAATAAAAAGAATGGTATTATTTATAATGTTTTAAATATGAAACCTAAAAAAATGGTCTATTTTTGTTTAGGTTTTCAAGTGTGTTGGTATAAAGTGGTTCACAGACTTCTCTAATGATTAGAAGATCTCTGCTACGTCTATCATTATGTTCCTCTTTCTTTCAGAATATTGTTTATTTGGCCCTTGATCAGTAAGTTCAGAGGCTTACTCATTTCATTAGTTTTAAGGATAACTAGCTTTTCATTAGGTTGATGGTTGTCTACATTGTTTATTTGCTCTCCATTGCAATAAAATCCAGTCTTATCTTTATTATTTCTTCCTTCTATTGGTTTGAGTTTATTCTTTCTCTAACCTTTAAAAAGTAAAAAATTTAAAAGTAAACTCATTTTTAAAATTTACTCTTTCCTAATCTATGAAGTTAAGGCTATAAAACTCTCTCAACACACCACTTTCGTTGTACCTTGTAGGTTTTAAATGAGAAAATTTTTATAGTCATTTAGCCTTACATATTTTATAATTCTCAGGTTTAAAATTTTCCAAATATGTGGCTTTTGTTATTGACTTTTAACATTTTGATCAGAGAGGCTCAAAAAATTAATTATTTGGTATTCACTGAGACTTTCATTATAGGTTCATAGCCAATTTGTGTCAAGTTCCATGTGTGTTTGAAAAGAGTATTTATTCTCTGCCAACTGATAACAAGATGTTAACCAAAAATTGAGGCAGGTCTCAATGGATAGAGGTTCATTTAGCCAAGGCTGAAGACACTTCCAGGAAAAACACAAGTCATGGGAACATCTGTGACCTGAGCTTTTTCCAAAGAGGGTTTTGGGAACTTCAGTATTTAAAGGGGAAAATGTAAGCCAGAGAGAAAACGGGAAGGGAGGGTAGGCAATGAGATAAATGGTTACATACCGGCGAGGCTCTGATTAGCATTCACAAATCTACATTGCACATGTGAAAAGAGCGAGTATAGGGAAAAGTTTATTGTGCAACCATCTCAGGGTAGGCAGGGGGATGATTTCTGGTCTTGTCTTTGTCCTGTACCTGTGATGACAAGCTGGTAATTGACCTTGTCAGGTGAGATTCAACAGAACTCAGTTTTAGGACTAGTTTATAGGGGCATATGTGTCCTGAAAAATTTGGTGGCTTACAAGGAATATGTGTTGTAAAAGGAACATAAAGTCCCCAGACAACAAACCCACTAAGCCAAAGGGAAAAGTCAAGCTGGGAATTAGGACATACAAACCTGCCTCCCTTTGTTCCTAAACGGGCAGCTACAAGATAAAAGGCTACATACGTCCCTTACAATTTGCTCACAAGGAAGGCTGTTTAGTTCTGTTCAATTTTACCCTGACAGTGTAAATTAACATCTTATCTTCACAGGCATGGGAAAAAGGACAGAATTAAGTCATCCCTTGGCTCACCTAAGACAAATGTGTATCTGACTGCTTTCTGTACTCCATGATTATTTCATCTTATGCAAAAATGCAGATTCACTGAGAGTGAGACAAATATATTTATATTGAAATTACTGTTAGATTTGGGTATTCTTCTATTTACCATGCCTCTTCTGTTTCTTCCTACCTTCTATCAGATTGATTGGTTTTCTTCACGCTCTTTGTTTTCTCATTATGATTCGGCATTTTACATTTCATTTCTTTTAGTGGTTAGCTTTAACATATTAACATGCAAATTTGGACTAATGTATAAAGTTAACAGATGTCTCCTCATCAACAATACAAACTTTAATTTCTTCTGGTGTTCCACATGGCTACTGATTTAATGTTGGCTTGTAACTGCAAAAATTATGCTTCATATTGTTTGGTTGAGGTTTTAGCCACCCACATGAAGAAGACTAGGGCCTACCCTGAGGCTGAAAGCCCTAAAGATAGGAAACTAGTGCCATTTCCTTCATCTGGTTGCAAATGGGTATTCTAGGGCAAATGTACTTCCTCCAGAAAGTGTATTTTTTTGTCTGCAGGAGTGTTGGGTCAATAGAAGCCTACTCAGCCATTATCAATTGCAGAACTCTTGTGATTTTACATTTTGTATAGATTTATACACATTTATCTATTTCTTTGCCTATTATTGCTTCTTGCATCTGATTTTCCTTCTTCTGTTAATTTTCTGTATTGCTTTAGTTCTTCTGGTAATTCTTTCATCAAGGGAAACTCCAGCAGCCTCTATTTAACTCTTACATTTCAAAGATAGTTTAGAAGGCTTCAGAATTCCAAGTTGACAGCTCATTTCTGAAAGTATTGAATAAAGGTATTTTTTTTCTTTTTTCTGGTATCAAATGTTGCAATGGGAAGTCTGTCAGCGTAATTCTTCCTTTGTAGAAAACTAACTTTTCTCACTGGTTAGTTTTAAAATTTTTTAAATTTGTCTTTAGTGTTCTTCAGTTTCACTATGAAGTGACTAAGTGTGGACTTTTTTGCATTCATTTTGCTCCAGTCTCTTAGTCATTTTTTTAAACTTTCATTAATTCTAAAGCATTCTCTAGCCATTTTTACTTTGAATGTTGTCTCCTGCTCTATTTTCGCCTCTTGGAATTACAATTATGTATCAAATCTTTTCTGTTCTTCCATGTCTCCTAATCTTTTTTTCTTCATCTTTTTGTATTTCTCTGTATTCCACATTCTGGAAAAGTACCTCAGTTCTAGCTTCCATTTTAATAAGTCTTTGTTTACCTGCATTTTCTCTACTATGTAATCCTTTTGAAAATTTACTGAGTTTCATATTTCTAGAAGTTCTAATGATTTGTTTCCATTTAAATATGCCTGTCCCACTCATGCACCATTCATTCCTTGGTTCCTATACCTTCTTTAAAAAATTATTTTAAATATACTGCTTTTATATTCTTCCTAATTTTAATTGAAATTTTACTGATTTTTATATTTTCAAAAGTTGTAATGATTTATTTCCATTTCAACCTGCCTGTCCTTTTCTCCTTTATGCCATTCATTCCTTAGTTCCTATACTTTCTTTTAAAAATAATTTTAAATATACTTCTTCTATACCCCACTTCCTGATTCTTATATTCAGTTCTTAGAGGTGGCACTAATCCTCCTATTGGTTGCATCTATTAACTCTTGTTCCAGGTAGATCCTTTGCTTTCATGGTTTGTCATTTTGGTTAAGATTATCTCCAGTCAAGACTGATTTTTATGTAAGTGCATCTTTTCATGAGTCATCACCAAGAAGCCCTCAATTCTGGAACAGGTTCACATCTGTTTCTCATCTTGGGAAATCTATTACTACATGATTTATACAATTTTAGTTTTCCATACCCTATTGTGATGAAGGCTGGGAGTTTTCAGGTTTTGATTTCTTATGGGCGACTTCATTTCTCTCACCCAGGGGTTGAGACAAAGATAAACTTTTTCTGTAGATCCCCTAAACCAATGGGTAAAAATTTTCTAGGGTCTCTTTCACTGAGAGTACAGTCCTTCAAGACCAAACTCTAAGCAGGCATCTCATTTTAGCTGCTTGTCTTGCAAAGGCTCAAGACCACATCTCCTGCACCATGAAGAAATTAGCTTTGCAGCCTCTAGCCATCAGAACCTAGAGCCTCGTGTTTCCCACCGGATTAGGCAGACTACTCTGGTTTTAAATTCCTTCTTTCACTCCTACTCTGCTGTGGTCTGAATGATTGTGTCAACCCCCAAATTCTTATATTGAAAACTAACCTCCATTGTGGCAGTTTTAGGAGGTGGGACCATTGGGAGGTGATTAGGTCAGGAGAGTAAAATCCTCATGAAGAGACTAGTACCATTATAAATGGGACTCCAGGGAGCCGCCTTGCCCTTCCACCATGTGAGGACACAGAGAGAAGACACCATCTACAAACCAGGAAGCGGACAGATACCAAATCTCCTAACATCGTGACCTTGGACCTACTAGCCTCCAAAACTGTGAGAGATACATTTCTTTTGTTTATTAGTCACCCAGTTTATGATATTTTGTTACAGTGGCCAAATGGACTGAGACATGCCCTCTAGGAATTTCCCTTTCTTACTCCCCTCCCCAGACTTTGAAAAAATTAAGATATAATCCACAGAGTGAATTCACTCCTCTTAAGTATACAATTCAATGGTTTTTAGTATATTCACAAAGTTATGCAACCACTGCTACTGTCTAACTCTGTAACATTTTTATTGCATCAAAAAGAAACTCAGTATTCATGAAGCAATCACTCCTCATTCTCCCCTGCCCTTGGCCTCTGCTAACCACTAATCTACTTTCTGTTTCTATGAATTTGCCTATTCTGAACATTTCATATAAATGAAATAATGTCATATATGGCCTTCTGTGTCTGGCTTCTTTCGCTCTGCATAATGCGTTCAAGGTTTATCCATGTTGTAGCATGCATCAGCATTTCATTCCCTTTTACTGCTAAATAATATTCAATTTATGGATATACCATATTTTATTCATCCATTCACCAGCTATGAACATTTAGGTTGTTTTTAATTTTTGGTTATGATGAATGCTGATATACACATTCATATACAAGTTTTTGTGTGGACATGTATTTTCAGTTAGAGGAGTGAAATTGCTAGGTCATATAGTAACACTTTAACTTTTTGAGAAACTGTCAGACTGTTTTCTAAATGTCTGTACCGTTTTACATTCCTACCAGCAAGATGTGAGTTCCAATTTCTCCACATCCTCCCCAATCCTTGTAATTGTCTGCATTTTAAAAAATTACAGCTATCTTAGGGGGTGTGAGGTGGTATCTCATGCTTTTGACTTGATTTCCCTAACGATCAATGAGGCTGAACATCTTTTTATGCGCTTATGAGCTATTTGTACATCTCCTTGGAGAAAAGTTTATTCAAATGTTTAGCCCATTTCCCTCCCTCCCTCCCTCCTTCCCTCTCTCCCTCTCTCTCTTTTGTAGAGACAGGGTCTTGCTCTGTCATCTATGCTGGAATGCAGTGGTGGCATCATAGCTCACTGCAGCCTTGGATTCCTGGGCTCAAGTGATTCTCCCACCTTGGCCTCTCAAGTAGCAGGACTACAGACATGTGCCAGCACACCTGGCTAATTTTTTTAAATAACTTTTTATATAGACAAGGTCTTGCTTTGTTCCTGCCCTGGCTGGTCTCAAATTACTGGCTTCAAGTGATCTTCCTACCTCAGCTTCCCAAAGCACTGGGATTACAGGCATGAGCCACCAGGCCCAGCTGGCCCATTTCTAAATTAGATTATTTGTCCTTTACTGTTTTTTTTTTTTTGAGACTGAATTTCACTCTTGTTGCCCAGGCTGGAGTGCAACTGTGCGATCTCGGCTCACTGCAACTTCCGCCTCCTGGGTTCAAGTGACTCTCCTGCCTTAGCCTCCTGAGTAGCTGGGATTACAGGCATGCACTACCACGCCTGGTTAATTTTTGTATTTTTTTGGTAGAGACAGAGTTTCGCCATGTTGATCAGGCTGGTCTCGAACTCTCAACCTCAGGTGATCCGCCCACCTTGGCCTCCCAAAGTGCTGGGATTACAGGCGTGAGCCACCACACCTGGCCAAGTTCTTTATATATTCTAGATACAAGTCCCTTATCAGATACATAATTTCCAAATATTTTCCCTTTCTTATATTCAACCTTACATTTTATTAGTATTTTTATTTCATTTTAGTAAAAGAAAGCATCACACCAGCTCATCTTACTCTGCTACTGGATTTGGAAATCTATGTATGGTTTTACAACTCCTTTTTTTACTTAACATATCATAAACATCTGTTTATGACAATTCAGAATCTTTGCAGCTTTAGCTCTTGGGCACCCTTAGCTGGCTCACATATCCTCTAACACATGAGCAGGGCTCACTGCTCTGCATAGAAGTACCCAATACTTACTTGCTGCTTGATTATTGTATAATAAAGGGAGGCTGAATCCAGAATTGTAAGGGAAGACTGTGTCAGACCAGCTAATAATTCTACAGGGTAAAATGTCATGTACATACACTTGGGTGAATAAAATGTTTATAGGGAGACAGAACAGAGGGAATATTTTCAAGGAAGGAAGATGTTATTCAGTCCCTTAGACTGAAGGTAGAAGATGTACTAAGTTCACTGACAGCTCTGACATCTCTCAACAGTCTGAGAACAGCCTCAAATTGACTGGCTTATATTGATATTTCAGAGACACTAAATTAAATGGGATAAAACATCCAGAAAGGAAATTATTTGGGATCATAAAGCTTTGTGAACTCTATCCATGAGATAACTTGAGCTTTATGAGTTTTGTTTACTGATACACAGGACTGCAAATTCCACTGGCATTTTAAAGCTCACTGGTGTTTAGTAACAACCGTACCAAGCCCTCTAGAGTTTATCCAAGAAAATGAGCTGTTTTGAACCTCAGGTTCAGTGGAGGAATGGAGTGCCCTTCTTCAGACCATCTCTTATTTATTAGATTCTATTGCCCTGCAGTCTCTCATGGAAGAAGTCTTTGGGCAGAATTGTATAGGATGACGTGACTTATACCAGTTAATTAAAGGTCAACCAAGAATCACGCAAGACACCCTACCTGCTTTGAAATATCTTGAGAAGGACCAGGACTTCAAATGGTCATCTAGGTGGGAAAGAGTGATGGGCTTAATGTCAGAAGTCAGTGTGCCTAGCTGGGCTCATCACTTATCAAAAAGTTCCCCAACCTTTTTGGGGCTCTGTTTTTCTGAGTGGCACTTATAATTCCTACTTCACAGGGTTGCTAGAAGTTTTAAATGAGCAAAGCAACAAAAACAAATACTAGTCTTTCCATTGGATTAGCAAGAAATTCAGTGATCTGAGTATCTTTAACATTTGAACATATTTGGCTATATGTCAAGAAGGTTTCTCCAATAGCATCTGTGAGCACTGGGTAACAGGGGGTGTAAAATGGTAGCTCACTGTGGCTTTTATTTGCATTTTCTTAAAGATGTCGAATATGCTTAGTTTGATCTTTAGCAATATCTTATTACATCTGGTCTAGTCTCCTCCTGGTCCTACAACAGGCATCTTAAAAGCCTATTAACGTTTCATGTTCTCTTTGTCTGTCACCGTGTCAGCTCTGACAGGCTGTGAGAAGCATTCTGTGATGAAAGAACACACACAGGCTCAATGGAGTTGGGTGTCATGATGAGGTAGCAGTGTCTGCCATGAGCATAGCAGGAAGTGATGGCATGTACATCACTTGTTTGCTATCCTTCAACCTAGTTACCAAAGAGAGGGTAATTTTGATCTATAGCTGTGAGCTTGGCCCTCTTTTTCCCCCTTGCTGCCATGTCCTCCTAGGGTGGCTCATCCATTCCCATATGTGTGAAGATGTTTGTGAAACTGACTTCTACACTCACTTGGTTGGCCCTGCCCCTCCTCTGAGCTGCTGAAACCTGCATCCAGGTGTCCTCTTGATTCTGCCCTTCTTGCCATTCCTTGATGGCCATGGGCATTGCTTAGAATGTCAATCATTCACTCAGTTCACACTTAGTAGTCACTATTAGTCCAGGTACTAGGGATTTTTAAAAAATGACATAGCCCCTCTCTTCATAAAATGTGCATTAAGGTAGGAATTCAGATGATGAAAAACAAAGCAAAACAAAGTAACTATAAATTATGAGGCATTATGTTATAGAATAAGTAGGATACTGAGAATGAAAATAACATCAGGACCTACTTTAGATTGGTGGCAAGAGAAGGCTACTCTGGGGAAGTGGCATTTCAGTTAAAACATGAAGATGGGAAGAAGCTAGCCCAATGGAGGACACAGCATCCCAGACAGAGAGAGAAGCAAAGAAAAAGAGCTTAGTATTGGGGAGAGATGGGAGGACCACAAGACATAGGCTCTGAAAAGAAGGTCAGCTTTTTTCTAAGTGCAAGGGGGAAGTTAGTGAGGATGTGAGCAGGGAACTATCAGCCACTTTCAGATAAAGCCTAACTCTTATAGGACCTTGCATGTGTGAAGCGTGGAGAGCACTGCAGTCATCTTGGTGAGGGTGACAGGTTTGGGCTGGGCAGGAGTCATCGGAGAGTGCAGTAAAGTGGGCTGAGGCCTGTTGCACCTGTTGAGGGCCAGGAGAGAGAGTGAACCAGATTCTGGCTTATGTTACCATGTGGGGAGTGAAGTAGTTCATGGAAAGAGAGAAGACTAGAATGGGAAAGAGCAAGTTTCAGTGAAATCTGTGAGGCATCTGAAGAGCAATGCAAGAGGACACCTGGATGCGGGTGTCAGCAGCTCAGAGGAAGGGCTGGGCCAGCTAAGTGAGTTTGGAAGTCATCTTCATAAATGTCTCACACATAGGGGAATGGATGAGCCACCTTAGGAGGAAAGGACAGCAAAGGGGAAAAGATGGTCTAGGAACAAACCAACAAGAAACTCCCAAACATTTAAACACAGGTAGAAGGACTGAGGAGGAGCTAGAACAAGAGGGTATTTCAACAAGGGGAGAGTGGATGACTGTTTGCTGTGAGGATAGAGATGTATCTACTGGATTTGGCTCCATAGGGGTCAGCGGTAACCCTGAGAAAGGAAATTTCAGTGGTGGAAGCTGGGCAGGAGCCAGACTTCTGTGGACTGAAGAGTGAACATGAAGTGAGGTAGCAGATACCTCGTGGAATACTTACTTCTTCCAGCAATGTTATAAATGCTTTTAAGAGCAGGGCTCCAAAGGGCAAACCCACCTTAGAGTATAATAATATTAACAGTGCTCATGATAATTTAAAAGTATGCTTTGCATTTAGTTTGTCATGGATAATATTACTCTCCCACTGGGTACTTTCAGACAGAATCATTTTGCTGCCCCCTGATGGTGTTATAAAAAAAAAATCAGTCAAGGCTAACAGAGCCCTTGATATCACAGATTTATGAGAAAAGAAAATCAAATTTAAATATTCCCTCCAAATGTTAATGACACACAATAATATGCTGTGTGGTTACCAGCTGCAAATTCAGGAGACCATTTTAATCCAAAACCTGGACAGTCCTTCTAGCCCTGGCAGCTGGAGCACTTGCTATGCCCCGCTCATCCCACATAAGCACTGTCTGATAAGGATACAGGAACCTCACCAGCCTCAGGTTTAGCGAGTAGCTCAGTCAACATGGACACCGGGAGAGGCTGAGGGCTCCAGCTCTGCTCTTCACAGCTATGAGCCGCTCAGTCTTCTAAACCTTGGTTTCTTTTTTTGGCAAAGAAGGATATCAGCAGCATCCTAAAATGCTTGTTGCAGAAATAAATGAGAAAATGTACCAGAGTTGTACAGCAGGAATCAAAAAGTAAAAGCAATCCCACAAATATCTGAAATTATTTCAGTTCAAACCAGCTAAGATTCTGCTCCACAGCAGGTGCTCAGAAAAGGCTCCCATCTCTCCATTGGATCACCTGGAATATTTAGCCAATAGCCAGAGAGTGAAATCAGGTATATTTTGGCCATTGGCCAAATGGAGCAGATGGAAAGCTCTCTAGTAACCAGTGAGGGTACCTTAAGGGCATTACAAGTATTTCCTTGAAAAGAGCAATGAGGGAATGGCTGCGAGAAAGCAGGGATCATCACACTGTACACTCATATTAATACCACAGCATACCAGCGCTTCATAATAAACCCAGACTTTGGCCAGGAACATGTTAAAAAAAAAAAAGCATCGAGCCTACAAGAGGGGACACACTTCCAAGTCTATAGGCTCATCAGATCCAGTGGAAGCATGTGAAGGAGATACCACTACCTGAAGTTGCTGAGTGTCCCAGCTCTCCCTGCACCCGCCCTCCAGCACCATCCCTCTCCTGCACCTCCCACCACTGAATCATCTCCAGCTAGCTCTGCTTCCCTAACCTCATGGTAGCTCAGAGCAGGCACCTCCACAAAATACCATTTGACAATTCCTATCTTCACAGCTCTGAAAGCAGAAAGGTCAATCTTATTTCCCACCTTCTCAAATCAGCCACAGTGTGTACAACAGACCAGGATCCTTCATTTAAGAGCTATGGATGACTTCATTTGAGCAGTAGCCCAAGAAGAATGGAGATGTGAGGGGCGAGAAGAAAGGAGATTGATAGAGAATATTTCATATACGAGTAGAGGAAGCTTCCTTTCCCGTAAAGTCAGGTTCCACACATCCTTGGCAAGAGCAAGTACCCTATTTCCTCCCCCACCCACTTTCTTATGTGTAGCCTAATTCTTCTTTGTGTTTAGTCTCACATAGGCCACATTAATCTTAGAGAAAACTGTGCCTTAAATCTTTATTGTCAAAATAAAAATGTCACAAAGCCTATGAATCACTGATAAACCCATGACACCCTGTTACATCCTGTGAAAATGGGCACACACTACATATCATCATTTTGAAAAAGCAGAAAGAACAGTATCTGGGATATAAAAAACAACTGCCTTAGTGCCTTGTCTGAGATACTGACTGTTGGGACCAAGCCTCTTGCTTCCATTTCCATTTCCATGGTCTCCTCTGTGCAGCACAGGGGGCTGGAAGCTTGGAAGCCACATTTCCTAGACTCTTCTGCCTGCTGCTGTGGGTTGGGCTCTGCCAATGGAAGGCATTTGTGTGAGACTGGAGGTGGAAGGGAGACATCATTTTTCTGCTTTATGTTCCAGGAG
Source organism: Plecturocebus donacophilus (assembly GCA_004027715.1). Lineage (NCBI taxonomy): Eukaryota > Metazoa > Chordata > Mammalia > Primates > Pitheciidae > Plecturocebus > Plecturocebus donacophilus. The sequence goes on from PVKP010030085.1 coordinate 27,065, forward strand.
AAGCAGGAGACTGTGGATGAATGTGGCTTGGTTCCTTCTTGCAGTGGGGGCCCCATCAGTAGCAAGAATGGCAGCAGCAGTGATGCCATCGAGTGAGTGCAAGCTTGTGGGATCCTACTTACACTCTTTGCTTCTTCTCTTCCAGCACTAAGGCAGGGGCAGCCTGCATGGTTGCTAATCTCTGGGTAACACCATGTTTTTCCTGTTGCTTTTCTAACTCTTCTAATACTCTTGTAAGCAATTTCCCAAATCAAAAACTCTCTGTATGAAATATGTAGAGGGTTTCTGTTTTCTTGATGGAACCCTGGCTGACACATCAGAGAGCTGAAGTTACATATTGTCAAATCCAGATTTTTTTATTTAATTTTTTAAAAATTTTCTTTTTAATAAAAAGAATAAAAGAGAGAAAGAAAGAGGAAGAGATTTTAGAAAAAGAGAGAAAAGAAGAAAGAAAGAAACAGCAAAAGGAAGAAAAGAATGAAAGAGAAAGAAAGAGGAAGAGATTTTAGAAAAGGAGAGAGAAAGAAACAGCAAAAGAAAGAAAAAAAAAGAATGAAAGAGAGAAAGAAAGAGGAAGAGAAAGAGGGAGAGAGAATGGGATTCTTGTTTTATTGCCCAGGCTAGAATACGGTCTAAAAATGGGTATTAAAAACCTCTTTTATGCCAATAATTGTGCCTAACAATGGAGACAGGAAGGAATAGGGGATGAAAATAACAAATAAGCAGCCAACCAATATTTATTTAAACCTGTGAAATGCTACGCAATTGCTGGGGAGTGATTTACTTCCAATTATGTGGTCAGTTTTAAGATAGGTATAATGTGATACTGAGAAAAATGTATGTTTTGTGGATTTGTGGGAGAAGAGTTCTGTAAATATTTGTTAAGTCTAGTTGTTCCAGGTCTGAGTTCAAGTCCTGGATATCCTTGTTGATTTTCTATCTTGTTGATCTCTGTAATATTGACAGTGTAGTGCTAAAGTCTCCCACTATTATTGTGTGGGAGTCTGTCTCTTTGCAAGTCATTAAGAACTTGTCCTATGTATCTGGGTGCTCCTGTAATGGGTGCGTATATATTTAGGATCGTTAGCTCTTCTTGTTGCATTGATCCTTTCACCACCATGTAATGTCCCTCTTTGTTTCTTGGGTTCTTTGTTGTTTTAAAGTCTGTTTTATCAGAGACGAAAATCACAGCTTCTGGTAATGCTAACTGGCTGTTTTGCCCATTAGTTGATG
>PVKP010030086.1:0-28288 GCA_004027715.1 Plecturocebus donacophilus
AAAAAAAAAAAAAAAAAAAAAAAAAAAAAAAAAAAAAAAAAAAAAAAAAAAAAGACATCCAGTTCCTCCACGTTCTCACTAGCATTTGGTATTATCACTACTTCTTATTTTAGCAAAGCTGACAGGTGTATAGTCATATCACATGTTCATTAGCATTTTCTCAATGGCTATGGTTGTTTAATATTCTTTTATGTGCTTATTCTCCTTCTATATGTACCCTCAGGAAATATATCTTCATGACTTTTGTCCATTTTCTAAATGAAATGTTTGCTTTTTCACTCTTGAATCCTGAGATCTCCTTATCTAGTCTAGATACTTTTTCAGATAATTTGAAAACATGTTCTCCTACACTGTAACTTTCTTTTTATCCTCTTCACAGTCTTTCACAGCACAAAAGTGTAATTTTTATAAAGTCAGATTTGTTGATTTTTTTCTTTTATAAGTCATGTCAAATTTAAGAACTCTTTGGTCAATCTTAGATCCTGCAGATTTATTTTTTTCAATGTTGTATAGTTTTATATTTTACATTGAAGTCCATGATTTATTTTGAGTTATTTACTGTATAAGTAACTTAATTCATGTGACTTTTTTTCCTTTGGCTTATGGATGTTCAATTGCTTCAGTACTCCAGTACCATTTATTGAAAAGACTATCTTTTCTCCATGAAATTGCTTTAGCATCTTTGTCAGAAATCATTTGCATGATAAGAATAGTAAAATGTCAGTTGAGCATATTTGTGTGGGTTTATTTTGAAGTTCTCTGTTCTGTTCTGTTTATCTATGCCTCTATCGTTTCAGTAAGACCACATACTCATGATTGTAATAGCTATAGAAAAAGTTGAAAATCAGGTAGACTTATTCTTCCTACTTTAATCTTTTGTCTTATAACTGTTATAAATTATTCTTTGCATTTTTATATAAATTGTAGAATAATATTATCAATATTTACCAAAAAAACTTCCTGAGATGTTGATAGGAACTGTGTTGTTAAATCTGTATGTAAACTTGGGGGAAACTGACATATTTTCAGTTATCCAATCCATGAGCAAGGTAAAAAAAAAAAAATCTCCATTTATTTAAATCCTTTGTTATTTCTTTCACCAACATTGAGTAGTTTTAAGAATCAATCATAAATTACAAATTTAAACTATGTCTAACAGGCCAACCAACTTCCCTGAAAAGATGCATCTGTAAGGTCTGGTATACCATGAGCCCAGAGTTTACTTCCCAGTAGGCCCAGGAAAGGTTGGCCCTTTCTTTGGGTAAAGTTAGCTATTTACTAAACAGACACCAACAAGATGGCAGAGATGTCAGCATTAACTGACAACAATTTTAGTCCAATCATCTTAAAAATAGTTAAATAAACTGTTATGGATATGCTTAAAACAAATAAAGAAAATAGAAAATTTCAGCAAAGAAATAGAAGAAATTAAGAAGAATCATATGGAAATTTTAAAACCAAAGATTATAATAACTGCAATAAAAAGCCAATGGATGAGTTAAACCATAGGATGTAGGGGACAGAAAAAAAAATCCATCAACCTGAAATTAGAACAATAGAAATTACTCAAGGTAAATATCATAAAGAAAATAGGCCAAAAAAGAAATAAACTTTCAAGGACCTGTGGAGTTGTAACAAATATTTAACATTGCATCACCAGAGTCACAGAAAGCACAGAGAAGGAGGACAGGCTGAAAAAGTACTAGAAGTAATGTCTCTAATTTTCTAAAATTTGGCAAGCAACAGAAGTCTTTAGATTCAAAAAGCTGATGAACTCAAACAGGACAAACTTAAAGAAATCCATGCCAAACCACAGTCATAGTCAAATTCTGAAAATAAAACACACACAAAAATTTTGAAAGTAATAAAAGATAAATGACATCTTTCCTATAGTAGGAAAAAAATCAAATAACAGATTTTTTTTCCAGAAATCATGAAGAACCTAATGATACAATAAATTTTATGTGTTTCAAGAAAAAAAAAAAAAAACTTAATTTCTAATTCTAGCCCCATGAAAATACCCTTCAGAAATGAAGGAAAAACTAAGAACTCCTCAGAAAATTTTCATAAGTAGAGGTACCCTAAAAGAATGGTTACTGAGAATGCTCTAAACAGAAAAAAAAATTAAAAGAAGGAAACTTGAACATGGGGATGGAAAAATGAACACAGTAAGTAAAAATAAGGATAAATACAATAGATTTTTTCTCCTCTTGAGATGCCCAAATTATGTTTGATTATTGAAACAAAAATTATAATATTGATGTGGTTTTAAAAGTATGTTGAGGAAACTCTACAAAGTGGGGAGAGCAAAGGAATATGAAGAGTGATAAGGTTTCTACAGTTTAATTAAAACGATGACTCAAGTACACTGTCATAAGTTATGTATATATTATGTAATATCTATAGCAACTACTTTAAAAAGCTATATAAAGAAAACACGATAGAAAAATTCAAGTGGAATTCTAAAAATGTTCAAGAATACCACAGAAGGTAGATAAAAGGAAACTAATGTAACAGAATAGAGAACTCAGAAATAGACTCACACTAATATGCTCAAATGATTAAACGATTTTGACAAAGGTACAAAAGCAATTCAGTGGAGGAAAGACAACCTTTTCAACAAATAGTGCTGGCAATTGGACATCCAAGAGCAGGGAAAAAAGAATCTGAACCATATACAAAAATTAACACAAATAGATCATGGAGACTAAAATGCGAACTTAAAAGCATACAACTTTTATTAAAAGCATAGGAGAAAATTTTAAAGATGTAGGGCTAGGCAAACAGCTTTTAAACATCAAAAGCATGATCCATAAAAAAAATGGACAATTAAGACTTCATCAAAATGAAGATCTTTGCTCTGCTAATGAAATGTTAAAAGCATAAAAAGACAAGTTAGAACATGAGCAAAAATATTTGCAAGACATAATCTGACAGAGGACTAGTACCTCGATTATACGAAGAGTTTTCAAATATAAATGGCAAAACAAACAAAAGAAAAGAATCCAATTATAAAATGGGCAAAAGACATAAAAAGACATTTTACTGATGAAGATATACAAATAAGTAAGTATACAAAAATATATTCAACATCACTACAGACAGGCTAATTTAAATCACAATCAGAATCACTAAACTTCTGTCAAAAATGCTAACAAATTTTTTAAAATGATAACACAAATAGATCATGCACTTCTTGATAGTGAGAATATAAAATGGTACCACCATTATAGGAAAAGTTTGATGGGTCCTTAAAAGCTAAACATGTAATGAAGATATCACCCAGCATTGCCCTTCTGCACATTTATCCTATAGAAATGAAGACTTACGACTCATACAAAAGCTTGTACATTATCATTATAGTAGCTTTACTTGTAATAGTCCCAAACTGGAAACAAACTAGATGTCTTTTAACAAGTGAATGGTTAAACAAATGATGGTACTCCATTATAACTTTGTAACTCCATTAAATCATTATAACTCCTCAGCAATAAACAGGGTTAAACAGCTGATACACACAACAACCTGGAGACACAATCTCCTGAGACACATACTGAATGAAAAAGCCAGTCCCCAAGACCAAAAGGTTATGTACTGTGTCTATAATATTTGTGAAATGACAACATTTTAGAAATGGAGAACAGATTAGTAGTCCACATAGGTTGGGCTTGGGGGGTCGGGGGATGAGTGGTAAGTGGATATGACTATAAAATAGCAGTATAAGGAATCCTTGCTTAATAGAAATGTTCTGTATCTCATCAGTTTCAATGTCAATATTCTGGTTGTAATATTGTACTACGGTCTTGTGCGATGTTATGATTAAGAGAAAACGAATAAAGAATATACAGGATCTCCCTGTATTTTTTCTTACAACTGCATATGAATCTAAAATATTCTGAAAATTAAAAGTTTAATTTTAAAAATTGAACTGACTGATGAAAACATAAAATTTTAGACAGACTAGATATTGGAGAGTAAAAGACGGAATGGGTTTGCTTGGCAAAATTAGTATTTATAAAGTCTTCACTTATAACTAGGCATAGAGTCCTTTTTTGGTAGGCCAGAAACTCATATGAACACAAGTGAGAGTTCAGTGAAACAATACTTACAAAAGTTTTAAAGATTACATTTTAAGTTTCTTAAAGTAGATTGGCAATGCTGCTCCCAACCAAAATCTTCCTATATCAGTAGCTTCACCAAGAAAAGGTTTGTAACAGCCAAAACACATTCACTTCTATGAACTTTGAAGTGTCATGCCATCGTCTCAAATTTAAAACAAAATAAAATAATTGAATCAACCACAACTTTACACAGGTGCCTATACAATCTTACTTAGTAACAAATTACACTAAATACCTCTAAATGTAGTATTTCATTAAGACTTAGCAGAATAATGCATTCTAAGAATTAAATGTTTAAACTGTGTTGACCACTTTGAGTGCTACTAGAAATATTAATATTGTTATTTTAAAGGTGTGCTGGATAAAATAATGAGTAATTATATTAATATTATTCACACACAAGTCTCAAGCATAAGAGAAAAGGAAGTATGATAGATACAAAGAAGTTACACAGAAGTGCTGAAATACTAGTACTTAATTAGAAATGTTTCTACAAACTCAAACTTTTTGGAAAATACTATATGTAGTTATTGGCTGAAATATAGCAATGATACCCATGGAATCCAACATGCTATACACTCATAACACTTTAATTTTGGTTACTAATACTAATTTTCAAAAAAACAAAACAAGGGCACTCTGGCGAACTGAATTATACTCTGAAGAAGAGAGTACAAGATGAGTCTGGAATAACTTTTTGTTCCAGAAAGCAAAGTTCTTTAAAAAATTAATGAAGTCATGTCAGAAGGACTCAGAAACAAGCCAAAGTTGTAACAATGTGAGCATCATACTGGAGAAAGTAAAATACGATTAATTCACTTTATAACCCATGACTCCAAAGTGAAACTCAAAAGTGAAAAACGGTATAAATCACCTAAAATGTATTTTTCTCAAAATGTTTAACTTTAACATTAAAAAGTCTATAGACTTGACCTCTGACAGGGGAAATGAGAACAACCTAAGTGACATTATTAATAAAGCAATCACACAAGTTCATAAGTTAAGATATTCCATTCAAAAACAAAAACCAAAATCGGTATCTCGAAGAGGAAACTGCATTCCTATGTTCAAGGTATCATTATTCACAATAGCCAAGATATGGAAACAAACAAACTGTCTGTTGACATATGAATGCATAAAGAAAATGTGATTTCTTTTAGATAGTATGTATAGGATGTGTGAATGTGTGTATTTGTGTGTGTATTCATTTCATTCATATGTAAAACAATGTAATTCAGCCACAAAAAAGAGAAGGAATCCTGACTTTGTGATACCATAGATGAATCCGGAAAGTATTATGCTTAAGTGAAATAAGCCAGACAGCAAAAATTAAACACTGTATGGTCTCACTTGGAATCTTAAAGAGTCAGGTGCATAGCAACACAGAGTATAATGGTGTTTGCCATAGGTTGAGGTGTGGAAGCAGTGGAGAGATGTTGGTCAAAAAGTGTGAACTTCCAGTTATAAGAGGAATAAGTTCTGGAGATTTAATGTACAACATGGTGACTATAGTTAATAATACTATTCTATATATTTGAAATTTGTTAAGAGAGTAGATTTTAAGTGTCCTCAGCATGGGCGCGTGCACACACACACACACACACACGCAAAGATAATATGTGAGACAATGGATATGTTAATTAATTTGATTGTAGTAATCATTTCACAATGCTTAGGTATATATAATAATCACATTGTACAACTTAAATACATATAAATTTGTCAATTACCTCAAAAATTGGTAGAAGAAAGAAATACTACCAAATAAATGGCATGAAAAGAGTGAAAGCACAAAGGATACTAGTAAACATTGAAAGAAATATAAGATACATGAAAACTAGATACAAAATGCAATACTGGATTGAACTAGATTTTAACAAATCAGCTTCAAGAGAAATTAAGGAAGAAAAATTGGGAAAATATGAATATGGAATGGGTATGAGTAGTTATAAAAGACATTAATTTTATTAAATGTAATACTGGCATTTTTGCCATGTAAAATGACAATCTTATTTTGTAGAGAAGCACACCAAAATAGTTAAGAATAGAAATTCATATTATTTGTAATTTGCTTTTTTAAAATTTTATTTTAATTGCATAGGTTTTTCGGGAGCAGGTGGTGGTTGGTTACATGAATAAGTTCTTCAGTAGTAAATTCTGAGGTTTTGGTGCACCCATTACCCAAGCAGTGTACACTGTACCCTATGTGTACTCTTTTATCTCTCATCCCCTTCTTACCCTTTCCACCAAATCCTCAAAGTCTATCGTATCATTCTTATGCCTTTAACACCCTCATAACTTAGCTCCCATTTATGAGTGACAATATACAATGTTTGGTTTTCCATTCCTGGGTTACTTCACTCAGAATAATAGTCTCCAATTCCAGCCAGGTTGCTGCAAATGCCGTTATTTTGTTTCTTTTTATGGGTTAGTAGTATTCTATGGTATGTATATAGCACAATTTCTTAATCCACTCATGGACTGATTGGAATTTGGGCTGCTTCCATATTTTTGCAATTGCAAATTATGCTGCTATAAAGATGCTTCTGCAAGTATCTTTTTCACATAATGACTTCTTTTCCTCTGGGTAGATCCTCAGTAGTGGAGTTGATGGATCAAATTGTAGATCCACTTTTGGTTCTTTAAGTCTCCACACTGTTTTCCATAGTGGTTTTACTAGTTTACATTCCCGCTAGCAGTGTAAAAATGTTTCCCTTTGACCATATTCACTCCAAAAACTTTTATTTTTTGATTTTTTTTATAGCTATTCTTACAGAAGGTGGTATCACATTGTGGCTTTCATTTGCATTTCCCTGATGATTTATGTTGAGGTGTTTTTTTGTTTTTTTTTACTGTACTTTAGATTCAGGGGTATATGTGCAGATCATGCAGGATGGTTGCATAGGTACATACACAGCAAGGTGGTTTGCTGCCTCCATGCCCGTGTCACATATATCTGGCATTTCTCCCAATGTTATTTCTCCCCACACTCCCCACCATCTTCTGTCCCTCCCCAAGTCCCCCACAACAGACTCCAGGGTGTGATGATCCCCTCCCTGTGTCCATGTGTTCTCATAGTTCAAAACCAACCTATGAGTGAGAACATGAGCTGTTTGATTTTCTGTTCCTGTGTCAGTTTGCTGAGAATGATGGTTTCCAGGTTCATCCATGTCCCTACAAAGGACACAAATTCATCATTTTTTATGGCTGCATAGTATTCTATGGTGTATATGTGCCACGTTTTCCTTGTCCAGTCTATCATCGATGGGCATTTGGGTTGGTTCTAGATCTTTGCTATTGTAAACAGTACCACGATGAACATACATGTGTATGTGTCTTTATAATAGAATGACTTATAATCTTCTGGGTATATACCCAGTAATGGGATTGCTGGGTCAAATGGAATTTCTATTTCTAGATCCTTGAGGAATTGCCACACTGTCTTCCACAATGGTTGAACTAATTTACACTCCCACCAACAGTGTAAAGGTGATCCTATTTCTCCACATCCTCTCCAGCATCTGTTGTCTCCAGATTTTTTAATGATCACCATTCTAACTTGCATGAGATGGTATCTCAATGTGGTTTTGATTTGCATTTCTCTAATGACCAGTGATGATGAGCATTTTTTCATATGTTTGTTGGCCTCATGTATGTCTTCTTTTGTAAAGTGTCTGTTCAGTATCCTTCCGCCACTTTTGAATGGGTTTGTTTGTTTTTTTTCTTGTAAATCTGTTTTAGTTCTTTCAAGATTCTGGATATTAGCCCTTTGTCAGATGGGTAGATTGCAATTTTTTTTTCCCATTCTGGTTATCAGTTCACTCTACTTATTGTTTTCTTCACTGTACAGAAGCTCTGGAGTTTAATTAGGTCCCATTTATCTACTTTGGCTTTTGTTGTCAATGCTTTTGGTGTTTTAGTCATGAAGTCCTTGTCTATGCCTATGTCCTGAATGGTTTTGCCTAGGTTTTCTTCTAGGGCTTTTAAGGTGTTAGGTCTTATGTTTAAGTCTTTAATCCATCTGGAGTTAATTTTAGTGTAAAGTGTCAGGAAGGGGTCCAGTTTCTGTTTTCTGCACATTGCTAGCCAGTTTTCCCAACACCATTTATTAAACAGGGAATCCTTTCCCCATTGCTTGTTTTTGTCAGGTTTGTCAAAGATCAGATGGTTGTAGATGTCTGCTATTGTTGCCAAGGCCTCTGTTCTGTTCCAATGGTCTATGTCTCTGTTTTGGTACCAATAGCATGCTGTTTTGATTACTGTAGCCTTGTAGTACAGTTTGAAGCCAGGTAGCATGATTCCACCAGCTTTGGTCTTTTTGCTTAGGATTGTCTTGGCTACACAGGCTCTCTCTTAGTGCCATAAGAAGTTTAAAGTGGTTTTTTCCAGTTCTGTGAAGAAGGTCATTTGTAGCTCGATGAAGATAGTGTTGAATTTATAAATTACTTTGGACAGTATGGCCATTTTCACAATATTGATTCTTCCTAACCATGAGCATGGAATGTTTTTCCATCTGTTTGTGTCCTCTCTTATTTCCTTGAGCAGTGGTTTGTAGTTCTCCTTGAAGAGGTACTTTACCTCCTTTGTTAGTTGTATTCATATGTATTTTATTCTCTTCATAAAAATTGTGAATGGGAGTTCACTCCTTATTTGGCCCTCTGTTTGCCTGTTATTGGTGTATAGGAATGCTTGTGATTTCTGCACATTGATTTTGTATCCTGAGACTTTGCCAAAGTTGCTTATTAGTTTCAGGAGATTTTGGACTGTCCCCCTTTTTTCTTTTCTTGCCTGACTGCTCTGGCTAGAACTTCCAATACTATATTGAATAGAAGTGGTAAGAGAGGGCATCCTTGTTTCAATGCCAGTTTTCAAAGGGAATGCTTCCAGTTTTTATCCATTCAGTTTGATATTTGCTGTGGGTTTGTCATAAATAGCTGTTATTATTTTGTGATCTGTTCCATCGATACCTAGTTTATTGAGGATTTTTAGCATAAAGGCTGTTGAATTTTGTTGAAGGCCTTCTCTGCATCTATTGAAATAATCATGTGGTTTTTGTCTTTGGTTCTGTTTATGTGATGGATTACATTTATAGACTTGCATATGTTGAACCTTACTGAACATTTTTGCATCAATGTTCATCATGGATATTGGCCTGAAGATTCCTTTTTTGTTGAGTCTCTGCCAGGTTTTGGTACCAGGATGATGTTGATCTCATAAAATGAGTTAGGGAGAGTTCCCTCTTTTAGTATTGTTTGGAATAGTTTCAAAAGGAATGGTACCACTTCCTCTTTGTACATCTACTAGAATTCGGCTTGAGTCTGTCTGGAACTGGACTTTTTTTGGTTGATAGGCTAATAATTGCTGCCTCAACTTCAGCCCTTGCTATTGGTATAGTCAGGGTTTCAACTTCTTCCTGGTTTAGTCTTGGGAGGGTGCAAGTGTTCAGGAATTTATCCATTTCTTCCAGATTTACTGGTTTACTGGTTTATTTTTACTGGACCCCTTCTTGACACCTTACACTAAAATTAACTCCAGATGGATTAAAGACTTAAACATAAGACCCAACACATAAAAACCTGAAAAGAAAACCTAGGGAAAACCATTCAGGACATAGGCATAGGCAAGGACTTCATGACTAAAACACCAAAAGCAATGGCAACAAGTTGTTTGTAATAATTTCTGATGGTAGTTCATATTTCTGTGGAATCGCTGGTGCTATCCCCTTTATTGTTTTTTATTGCATCTATTTGATTCTTCTCTCTTTGCTTTTTTATTAGTTTGGCTAGCAGTCTGTCTATTTTGTTGATCTTTTTTAAAAAACATCTCGGATTTATTGATTTTTTGAAGGATTTTTTTGTGTCTCTATCTCCTTCTGTTCTGTTCTGATATTCGTTATTTCTTATCTTCTGCTAGCTTCTGAGTTTTCTGATCTTGCTCCTCCAGCTCTTCCAATTTTGACAATAGGGTGTCAATTTTAGATCTTTCTGTATTTCTCATGTGGGCATTTATTGCTATAAATTTCCCTCTAGACACTGCTTTAAATGTGTCCCAGAGATTCTGGTATGTTGTGTCTTCATTCTCGTTGGTTTCAAAGAACACCTTCATTTCTGCCTTCATTTCATTGTTTATCCAGTCGACATTCAGGAGACAGTTGTTGAGTTTCCATGAAGTTGCACGGTTTTGAGTGAGTTTCTTAATCCTGAGTTCTAATTTGATTGTGCTGTGGTCTGAGAGACTGTTTGTTATATTTCCATTCTTTTGCATTTGCTGAGGAGTGATTTACTTCCAACTATGTGGTCGATTTTAGAGTAAGTGTAGTGTGGTGCTGAGAAGAATGTATATTCTGTGTATTTGGGGTGGAGAGTTCTGTAGATGTTTATTAGGTCGGCTTGGTCCAAGTCCTGGATATCCTTGTTGATTTTTTGTCTTGTTCTGTCTAATATTGACAGTGGAGTGTTAAAGTCTACCACTATTATTGTTCAGGAGTCTAAGTCTCTTTGCAGGTTGTTAAGAAGTTGTTTTATGTATCTGGGTGCTCCTATATTGGGTACATATATATTTAGGATAGTTAGCTCTTCCTGTTGTATTGATGCCTTTACCATTATGTAATGTCCTTCTTTGTCTCTTTTGACCTTTGTTGGTTTAAAGTCTGTTTTATCAGATACCAGGATTGCAGCTCCTATCTTTTTTTCTCTCCATTTGCTTTGTAAATCTTCCATCCTTTTATTTTGAGTCTATGTGTGTCTTTGCACATGAGATGGGTATCCTGTATTCAGCACACTGATGGGTCTTGACTTTTTATCCAGTTTGCCAGTCTGTATGTTTTGATTGAGCCATTTAGTCTGTTTACATTTAACGATAATACTGTTATGTGTGAATTTGACCCTGCCATTTTGTTACTAGTTGGTTGTTTTGCCCATTGGTTGGTGCACTTTCTTCATTGTATCATTGGTCTTTACCATTTCGTTCATTTTTGCAGTGGCTGGTACTGGTTGTCCCTTTCCATGTTTAGTGCTTCCTTCAGGAGCTCTTGTAAGGCAAGTCTGGTGATGACAAAATCTCTAAGCAATTGCTTGTCCATAAAGGATTTTATTTTTCCTTCATTTATGAAGCTTAGTTTGGCTGGATATGAAATTCAGTGTTGAAAGTTCTTTAAGGATGTTGAATATTGGTCTCCACTCTCTTCTGGCTTGTAGGGCTTCTGCCAAGAGACTGCTGTGAGTCTGATGGGCTTCCCTTTATGTGTAACCCTACCTTTCTCTCTGGCTGCCCTTAGTACTTTTTCCTTCATTTCAACCCTGGTGAACCTGAAAATTATGTGCCTTGGGGTTGCTCTTCTTGAGGAGTATCTTTGTGGTATTATCTGTTTTTCCTGTATTTGAACGTTGGCCTGCCTTGCTAGGTTGGGGAAGTGCTCCTGGATAATATCCTGAAGAGTGCTTTCCAGCTTGGATTCATTCTTCCTGTCACATTCAGGTACACCTATTAAACGTAGATTAGATTTTTTTCACATAATCCCATATTTCTTGGAGGCTTTGTTCATTTTTTTCACTCTTTTTTCTCTAATCCTGCCTTCTCATTTTATTTCATTTAGTTGATCTTCAGTCTCTGATATCCTTTCTTCTGCTCGGTCTATTTGGCTATTGAAACCTGCGTATGCTTTGCAAAGTTCTCGTGCTATATTTTTCTGCTCCATCAAGTTGTTTATGTTCTTCTCTAAGTGGGTTATTCTAGTTAGCATTTTGTCTAACCTTTTTTCAAGGCTTTTAGTTTCTTTGCATTGGGTTAGAACACATTCCTTTAGCTCAGAGAAGTTTGTTTATTACCCACCTTCTGAAGCCTGCTTCTGTCGATTCATTAAATTCGTTCTCCATCATGTTTTGTTCCCTTGCTGGTGAGGAGCTGTGATCCCTTGGTGGAGGAGGGGCATTCTGGTCTTCGATGATTTCATCCTTTTTGGGTTGGTTTCTTCCCATTTTCTTGGATTTATCTAGCTTTGATCTCAGGGAACTGCTTGAGGTGGCAGCCTTTTCTTTGCCTGCCTGTAGAGGCACTGCTGGGCTGCCAGGATTCAGGTGAGCTACTGCGTATATTTCCTGCATCTTTTGTTTACACAGGAATGTTAGGCCTGCCTCTGCAATGGTGGCTGCCCTTTCCCCTGCCGAGCTCAATTGTTCTGGATTGAGCTCAAACTGATGTGCTGCCTGCAAAACTCTCAAGGGAGAGGGATTTTGTATGCTGGCCTTTGTGAAGGAGGGACCCGCCTAGCTGTATTGCCTGATTCCCTGCTTTCAGTTCCCCCTTTTTCTAGGTGGCAGGTAGCTCCATCCCACAGGCTTTCTTGGCATTAGCCAATACTTCCACTTAGATCTGTGCCAATAACCCATGGCACCGGCCATGGTTGCTGCTTAGCTCTGTTCAGATAACTCATGGGCACTTTTCTATCTAGCAAAGATCTCCTGTTCTGTAGGTTGCAGAAGGCTTGGGTAAAGCACAGTATCTGAAATAGAGTCCTGGAGGGGAAGAGCCCCTGATCCTCCAGTCAGTTGCATTTCCCAGGTGGGTCAGTGCCCCACCCTGCCTCAGTTTGCCCTCTTTGGGTTATACCCACTGTCCAACCAGACCCATTAAAATGAACCTGGTACCTCATTTGGAAATGTGGAGATCACTCAACTTCTGCATTTCTCTCACTGGGAACTACATTCCACAGCTGTTTCTGTTCAGCCATCTTGGTGGACTCTCCTCTGTTGAGCATTTTTTCATATATTTATTGGCCATTTGTGGCCATCGAGACAATTAGAGGACATTCTCTATTCCTGTCCTTAGCTCACTTTTTGATGTGATTGTTTTTTTCTTTCTGATTTGTTTGAGTTTCTTGTAGATTCTGGATATTAGTCCTTTGTTGGATGCATAGTTTGTGAAGACTTTCACCCACTCTGAGTTCTCTGTTTACTCTGCTGATTAGTATTATTATTGCTATGCAGAAATTTTTCAGTTTAATTAAGTCCTATCTACTTATCTTTGTTTTTGTTTCATTTGCTTTTGGATTATTGGTCATGAAGTCTTTGCCTAACCAATTTCAGAAACGTTTTTCTAATGTTATCTTCTAGAACTTTTATTGTTTTGGAACTTAGATTTAAGTATTTGACCCATCTTGAGTTGATTTTCTAAGATGAGAGACAAGGATCCAATTTTATTCTTCTTCGTGTGGCTTGCCAATTATCACAGCACCATTTGTTGAATAGGATGTCCTTTCCTCACTTTATGTTTTTGTTTGCTTTGTCAAAGATCAGCTAGCTGTATTTGGCTTTATTTCTGGGTTCTCTATTCTGTTCCATTGGTCTATATGCCTATTTTTATGCCATCACAAAGCTGTTTGGTGACTGAGGTCTTATAGCATAGTTTGAAGTCAGGTAATGTGATGCCTACAGATTTGTTCTTTTTCCTTAGTCTTGCTTTGGCTATGAGGGCTCTTTTTTTGTTTTATATGAATTTTAGGGTTGCTTTTTCTAGTTCTATGGAGAATTACAGTGATATTTTGATGGAAATTGCATTGAATTTGTAGATTCCTTTTGACAATATGGTCATTTTCACAATATTGATTCTATCCATCCATGAGCATGGGATGTGTTTCCATTTGTTTGCATTGACTATTATTTCCTTCAGCAGTATTTTACAGTTTTCCTTGTACAGGCCTTTCACTTCCTTGGTTAGGTATATTCCTAAGTTTTTCTCCTCCTCCTCCTCCTCCTCCTCCTCCTTCTTCTTCTTTTCTTCCTTCTTCTTCCTTCTTCCTTCTTCTTCTTCCTTGTTCTTCTTCTTCTTCTTCTTCTTTCTTCTTCTTCTTCTGCAGTTGTAAGAGACTGAGTTCTTGATTTGATTCTCAGTTTGGTCACTGTTGGTGTACAGCAGTGCTCCTGACCTGTAAACATTAATTTTGTGTCCTGAAGCTTTACTGAATTCATTTCTCAATTCTAGGAGCAGTTTTGGATGAGTCTTTAAGGATTTTTAAGTATGCAATCATATTATCAGTAAACAGCAACAGTTTGACTTCCTCTTTTCCAATTTGGATGCCCCTTATTTCTTTCTCTTTTCTGATTGCTCTCTCTAGGACTCCCAGTACTATGTTGAATAGAAGTGGTGAAATTGAACATTCTTGTCTTGTTCCAGCTCTCATGGGGAATGCTTTCAATTTTCCCCCATTCAGTATAATATTAGCCATGGGTTTGTCATAGATGGCTTTTACTACCATACGATACGTCCCTTCTATGCCAATTTGGCTGAGGGTTTTAATCATAAAGGGATGCTAGGTTTTGACAAATGCTTTTTCTGTGTCTATTGAGATGATCATGTGATTTTCATTTTAAATTCTATTTGGTGTTTCAGACTTATTGTTATATCATCTCTGCATCCCTAGTATGAAGCCTACTTGATCATGCTGGATTATCCTTTCAATATGCTGTTGGAGTCAGCTAGTATTTTGTTAAGGATTTTTACATCTATATTCATCATGGATATTGATCTATAGTTTTATTTATTTTTATTTATTTTTTTTTGTCCTTTCCTGGTTTTGGTATTAGGGTGATACTGGCTTTATAGAATGATTTAGAAAGGAGTCCCTCTGTCTCTATCCTTTATAATCGTGTCAACAGGATTCGTACAATTTCTTCTGTGGATATCTGACAGAGTTAAGCTGTGAATCCACTGGTCTTGGACTTTTTTTCTGACAATTTTTTATTATCATTTCAATTTTGCTGCTGCTTGTTATTGGTCTGTTCAGAATTTCTATTTCTTCCTGATTTAAACTAGGAGGGTTGAATATTTCCAGGAATTTGTCCATCACCTCTAGGTTTTCTAGTTTGTATGTGTCAAGGTGTTCATAGTAACCTTGAATAATCTTTGGTGTTTCTGTGATGTCAGTTGTAATATGTATCTCCTGTTTCATTTCTAACTGCACTTACCTGGATCCTCTCTTCTTTTCTTGGTTACTCTTGCTAATGGTTTATCAATTTTACTTATCTTTTCAAACAACCAGCTTTTCGCTTAATTTATTTTTTGTAATTTTTTGTTTCAATTTCATTTATTTCTGCTCTGACCTTTGTTATTTCTTTTTCTTTGCTGGGTTTGGGTTTGGTTTGTTCTTGTTCCTCTAGTTCCTTGAGGGGTGACCTTAGATTTTCTATTTGTGCTCTTTCAGACTTTTTGATGTAGGCATTCAATGCTATGAGCTTTCCTGTTAGCACCATTTTGCTGCATACCAGAGGTTTTTATAGGTTATGTCACTATTATCATTGAGTTGAAAGAACTTTTTAATTTCCATCTTAATTTCATTATTGACCCAATGATTATTCAGCAGCAGGTTATATCATATATATGTATTTGCATGATTTTGAGGTTCCTTGTGGAGTTGATTTCCAATTTTATTCCACTGTGGTCTGAGAGAATACTTGATATAATTTCAATTATCTTAAATTTGTTGAGACTTGTTTTGTGGGTTATCATATGGTCCATCATAGAGAATGTTCCATGTGCTGATGAATAGAATGTATATAATGCAGTTGTTGGGTAGAACGTTCTGTAAATATCCTTTAAGTCCATTTTTTCTAGAGTATAGTTTAAGTCTATTGTTTCTTTGTTGACTGTCTGTCTTGATGACTTGTCTAGTGCTGTCAGTGGAATACTGAAGTCCCTCACCATTATTGTGTTCCTGTCTATCTGATTACTTAGGTCTACTAATTGTTTTATAAATTTGGGAGCTTCAGTGTTAGGTGCCCATATATTTAAGATTATGATATTTTCCCACTGGACCTGTTCTTTCATCATGTCCCTCTTTGTCTCTTTTAATTGCTGTTGCTTTAAAGTTTATTTTGTCTGATATAAGAATAGCTACTCCTTCTTGTTTTTGATGTCCATTTGCATGGAATACCTTTTCCCAACCCTTTACCTTAAGTTTATATGAGTCCTTATGTGTAGGTGAGTCTCCTGAAAGTGGCAGGTACTTGGTTGGTGAATTCTTATTCTGCTGTCCTGTAACTTTTAAGTGGAGCATTCAGGCCATTTACATTCAACATTAGTATTGAGATGTGAGGTACTATTCTATTAATTATGCCATTTGTTGCCTGAATACCTCGGGGGGGTTTTTTTGTTGTGTTGTTTTATAATTCCTGTGAAATTTATGCTTTAAGGAGGCTCTATTTCTGTGTATTTCAACTATTTCTTTCAAGACTTAGAGCTCCTTTTATCAGTTCTTGTAGTACTGGCTTGGTAGTGGCAAATGCTGTCAGCATTTGTTTGTCTGAAAAAGGCTGTACCTTTCCTTCCTTTATGATGCTTATTTTCACTGGATACAAAATTCTTGGCTGATAATAGTTTTGTTTAAGGAGCCTAAAAATAGGACCCCAATCCCTTTTAGCTTGTAGGGTTTTTGCTGATGAATCTGCTGTTAATCTAATAGGTTTTCCTTTATAGGTTATCTGATGTTTTTGCCTCACAGCTCTTAAGATTCTTTGCTTCATCTTGACTTTAGATAACCTGATGCCTACGTGCCTAGGCAAAGATTTTTTTTTGTGATGAATTTCCCAGGTTTTCTTTGAGTTTCTTTTATTTGGATGTCTAGATCTCTAGCAAGGCCAGGGGAGTTTTTCTCAATTATTTCCTCAAATATGTTTTCCACACTTTTAGATTTCTCTTATTCCTCCAGAACACCAATTATTCTTAGGTTTGGTTGTTTAATGTAATCCCAAACTATTTGGAGGCTTTGTCCATTTTTTAAATTGTTTTGTCTTTGTCAGATTGGGTTAATTAAAAAGCTTGTCTTCTAGCTCTGAAGTTCTCTCTTCTACTCGTTTGATTCTGTTGCTAAAACTTTCAAGTTTATTTTGCATTTCTCTAAATGTGCCCTTCATTTTCAGACGTTGTGATTGCTTTTTATTTATGCTATTTCTCTGGAGATTTTTCCATCCATATATCTTTTTTAAATTTCTTTGTTATTCATCTTTTTCTGGTGTCTCTTTGAGTAGCTTAATAAATGACTTTTTATATTCTTTTTCTGGCAATTGAGATTTCTTCTTGGTTTGGATCCATTACAAAAATTGTTTTTCTGGTCTCTTCTCATTTGCATAGACTATGTCAGAGGGAAGATCTGGGGCTCAAGGGCTGTTTTTCAGATTATTTTATCCCACGAGGTGCTCCTTTGATGTAGTGCTCTACCTTCCCCTAGGTATGGGGCTTCCTGAGAGACAGACTGCAGTGATTGATATTTCTGTCCTGAGTCTAGCCACCCAGTGGAGTTACCAGGCTCCAGGGTGGTACTGGGAAGTGTCTTCAGAGAGTCCTATGATGTGATCCATCTTCAGGTCTCTCAGCCATGAATACCAGCACGTACTCTGGCAGAGGTAGCAGGGGAGTGGACTCTGTGAGCGTATTTGATTGTAGTTTTTAGTGCACTGGTTTTTTGTAGGTTGGCCTCTAGACAGGATGTGGCACTTTCAAGAGAACATCAGCTGTGGTAGTATAGGGAGGATACAAGCTTCTTCTAGGGTCACCTGGCCAAGTATTCAGGTTTCTCAAAGAGTGGAAAAGACTACAGAGCTCCCAAGAGTTATGTCCTTTGCCTTTAGCTACCAAGGTAGGTAGAGAAAGACTATCAGGTGGGACAGAGTTAGGCGTGTCTGAGCTCAGACTCTCCTTGGGTGTGGCTTGCTGCAGCTGCTGTGGGAGATGGGAGTGTGTTTCTCAGGCTGATAGAGTTATGTTCTTTATTTCTGTTCTTTATAAATAATACTTGCGTGTTAGTACAAGTGAACTGAGATCAGGGGCATCATACAGGTCACCAGGGAAGTTGGGGAAAGCCAGCAGTGATAGGTCTCACCCAGCTCCAGGCAGCCTGGAAGGCCAGTTTCACTCCCACCATGTCCCTCCAGCAGCACCAAGTTTATTTCCAAGCAGTAGGTGGCAGGGCTGAGAACTTGCCTCAGGCTACAAGTCTCCCCACTGAGAAAACAAGCAGGACTTTCAGAGTTGTGCCTCCTCACCTACTGTGGTTTCTGTGCTCTTATCTGCATTCTCTGTTTGCCCCTCCCCAGGATTCTGTACAGGGTACTCTGCATTTGGTGGAAATTGTTAAAAAGTTCAGTTATAAGTTCCTTTCACCCTGTGTTTCTTTCCCCACTTTCACTGGCAGCCTTCCCCAAGAACCCCTGCAAAACAGTTAGGAATGGCTTTCCCAAGGACGGAAAAGTGTTCACAGGGCTGTTCCTGCTGCTTCCTCTATCTCTAGATTTTGGTCAACTCTCTAAATTTGTCTCAGCTCCACATAAGCTCAAGTCCTTCTCCTGTGATCTGGGCCTTCAGGTTCCCCAGCGAGGATGTGTATTTGGGGGCGAACATTCCCCCTCTCACACTTTGGGCACTCACAGTTTTTTGGTTGCCTCACTGAATCTGCAGTGAGCGGCAAGCTGCTTCCTTCAAAGGGTCTCTGGATTCTTTAGGCTTTCCTGGTATGTTCCTGCAGTACCTCTTGGATTGGAGCAAAAGTTCATGATGTGTGTCTCCACATACTGCTCTGTGTGGCTGAGTGGAAGCTGCAAGTTAGTTCTGTCTCCTAACCACCATTTTTTTTTTTGTAATTTGCTTTTAAATATTCAGTTTAGACAATGTGATTTATGTATTTACCAGTTGGATTTAATTTGCATCATAGAGGTGTTTAGTTGCCCCAGTTAGACATATCCTCTGAGGATGTTACTGACAAATCTGGGCACCCAACAGATGGGTTCTTTTCTGTTCTTTGCCACAACACTCATAAGCAAAACTGAAAGTGAGCGTCAAGCAGTACAGCTTTTATCTGATGGCCTTAGAATTAAGAAGTGGGAGTGTGGCTCACAAACCAACCAATCAACTTGTAAGAGCTGGGAATCTACAGATATAGGGCACATGTAATAAAAGGATTGGGCATTGAACTCAAGGTGATGAATATTCATGTGTTTTCTTGGAATGAACAGAGAACTTCTCAGGACTGGTGTGCCACCCTTTTTTTTTTTTTTTTTGGTCCCTTTATGGTTTCTTCCAGTCATTGTCATGATGATTGTCAACTGTCATGGCACTGGTTAGAGTGTCATTCAATGTGGAAATTATATTATAATTAATTTTGAAGTTCTTCAAAGGTCAAATGAGCTGCCGTCTTGGATTCCCCCATGAGTTTCAGCTGGCTTAATCATGAGGGGGATCTTCTGATGGCAGGACTCCTGTTTCTTAAAGACAAGCAGAGTTAAGGCAGGGCAGAAATTCAGCCAGGTCATGTAGGCATTACACTGGGTAACAAAGGGAGGTCAGCTAACATATATTGAAAATATCACACACACGAGGCAGCTACTGAAAGTATTCTATTTTTTAAACCTCTGATTAAAAATATGTTTTGTCAGTTAGTACAATAGATATTAGGTTTTAATATATTGATGAAATTAGTGCTGTTAAAAATCTGTTGCTAGCTAAAAATATTGTAAAGAAATGTCCTGAATTTATATGAATATGATATGAATAGCAAGTTCAATAATCTGAATCCTTAGCAATGGTGCCTTATGCTTGGCCCCAAAATAATAGTGGGCTAAAAAGTTAATTGTTCTGTTTTAATGTTTCATTAATTCACTCTTGAAGGACAATGCTTCTCTGAAACTCAGATTCAACACATTATGATCTTACACTGATACAGAATTCACCCTAATCAATTTTCATTTCTTAACTACAGATATAGTTTATGTCTCTTGAAATAAAATTGATGTTTTAAAATTTATCTGTTATGCTAATATTTGTTTCAAATAGATTTTCATCTTATGAAGCAAAGTATCATAAGAAGTGAATAAGTGGGTAATTATTTTGTAATTATTTCTTTTCTTTAGATTTGTGTTCCTTTGTTCTTTAAGTTTCAGTTGATTTGAATTCATCTGCTTAGAAATTATTTTGTGAAATGCAATATTTTTGCAAAGAAAATTCATTATGTTATTTTTATTTCTCACTATTTAAAAACAAATATAAACACACGAAATGACTGTTTCTATTTGATGGATTTATTTATATAGACTTTTAATGAAATGGAAAATTAGCTTAATAATGGCTTAAGAGTTATTAATGATAATACATTAGACTTATCATGACAATTGTTTTCTTCCAAGCCTAGATGGAAAGATGATTCACTTAGGCATACAACTGCTTCCTCCTAATTGGAGTATTTGTGTCTAAAGATTTATAAATTAATGGTAATGTCAAGTTGATGCAATTCAATCCAGGGAATTAGTTCCTATGATAGCTTTAATAAGCTTTGGATATACAGGGTGCTGTGGTTTGAATGTTTCTGTCTCTCAAAATTCATGTTGAAACTTAATCTCCAATATAAGAGTATTAAGAGGTGGGCCTTCAGAGGATAATTAGGCTATAAGGGCTCCATCCTTACGGATGGGATTAGTGACCCATGAAAGGGCTGGAGAGACCCAACCAGACTCTTTATCCTTCCACTTTCTACCATGAGAGGATGCAGCAAGAAGGCCCTCACCAGACACAGAATGCCAGTGCCTTGACCTTGAACTTGTCAGTCTTTAGAACTTTAAGAAATAAATTTCTGTTCTTTATAAATAACCCATTCTGTGTTATTTTGTTATTATAGCACAAATGAACAAAGATCAGTGGCTTTAAGCCTTTTGAAGTCTGCAGGTCCCTTTGATAAATTACAGTAGTCCCCCTTATCCATGGTCTCATTGCAGTTGCCCTCAGTGAACCATGGTCCAAAATATTTTATAGAACATTACAGAAATAAACAATTCATAAGTTTTAAATTGCATGCCATTCTGAATAGGATGATAAAATCTTTTGCTGCTCTGCCTCATTCTGCATAGGACATGAATTATCTCTTTGTCTAGGATGTCCACTCTGTGCATGCCACCCACCCATTAGTCGCTTTACAGCCATCTCGGTTATCAGATCAACTGTTGTGGTATCACAGTATTTATGTTCAAATCACTCTTACTTTACTTAATAATGGCCCCAAAGCATAAGCGTAATGATGCTGGCATATTGTTAAAATTGTATGTTTTTTTTTTTTTAGTTACTGTTGTTAATCTCTTACCATGCTTAATTTATAAATTAAACTTTATCATAAGTATGTATGTCTAGGAAAAATATGATAGATATAGGGTTCAGTACTATCTCTGGTTTAAGGCATCCGCTGCGGGTCTTAAAATGTAACCCCTGTGGATAAGGGAGGACTACTGTATTGACAAAAACTACTAGCACTCTTCAGAGAAAACATGCATACATACACTCAAACTTCACATTCAAAATAAAGATACTCTCAGACTGCCTAAAGCTTATCCACATAATAGGGAATAAGAATCCATACAGTAGAAGCATATTGAAAAAGAAAACATAAAGATACAACTGCTCCTTTTATCCAAGACTGTATCAATGCCCATAATACTTTATTGCTCTATGATTCAGGCATAGAGCATGAAGCTTCAGGTTAATAGGTTCATAAGGGGAATCTGTCAGCATTCCTAATGTAATACTGTCTCTCGAGGGCTGCCACACATTAACCAAGTTCTCTGAGATCAAAGCATAGAACCAGAAAGCCAATTTGTTAAATTACAACGAGAAATATGCTGTCACAGAGCCCGCCCTCAGGGCAGATCTACAGAGGAGACCAAATCCTAATCAGAAAGTTGCTTCTGAATTTAGAGTCCAAATAAGGTGTGTTACATGAACTTAAGGCAGCAGACTACTGCAGTCCAAATTATCCGTCGCATCCAAGGGATGTTTCCTATGAAAACCGGAATACTTAAATTTCATTCTCTCTCTAGGGGCTTTGTAATTTAAGGCTGAAGTTTTTATTCTCTACTTTAGGCAAATTCCAAGTCAGTCCAGGGCATTCTCTTCGAACTTAAAATTCAGTAAGAAGGTTTTGGGCATAATATGCCCAAAGTAAGCCCTGATTGTCTACAGCCTTGCCTGCAGAGGGAAGGAATCCAGTGTCAGGAGTGCTTATTCCACAGATTCTCATGACAGCCTTGCCCTCACTTCCACCCTGCTCAGAGGTAAGGGGCTGAAGATCAAAGCTAACTAACTCAAGTGAAACTCAATTTGATTACTACATACCAAGAAGGTTGGGATTTTTCAAATTAATTTGCTATATGACTGATCATCGAGTCAATCACTTTACCTTATAGATGATGAAATGGAGACCCAGAGACATTAAATGATTTATCCAAAGGCATACAGCTTGTCAGGAGTGAAATAGGACTAAAATCTCGGATTGGTTCGGCCCATAGATGTAAATACTCAGGGGGTCTCCACTCTTTGGAATGCCTTCTTCAAAATGTTCCAAGTCTCCTCTAGTGTCTAGTACTGATCAGTTATGCTCCCTGGAAAGAGTATATAACCCTAGAGTGGCAACCACCTGGGCTCCATCAATCTTTCTCCTTTCCAAGACTCTAACCTACACATGGGGTAAAGCAAAAGCCCTGGGGAGCTCTGGAACTTGAGCCAATGGTGTTCTCCTACGCCTATATCAGGTTCCAGTGGGGAAGTCTGGTGAGAGATTGCTCTCATTGGTCAGCATTCTTCTTTTGTAGGATAATGGGAGAGCAAGCAGATAGAATGGTCCTGGCATAAGGATTTGGATAACTTTCACTCACACTGGACACAGAATGAGCTCGGTCTTTGGTCCATAAAAAGTCCACCACTAACTCTGAGATTGAGCCGTGTGTGTGGACCCATGTGTTGGCTATTGCTTGTTCATGTTCCAACAGCAGTGCTACCTCTTGTCTGTAGTACCTGAGGGTGGCAGGAGGCAGCAGGCATTCTTTATACCGTGTTCCTCCTGCCTCCTGCCACCTGAGGCAGTCACCCTATCCCCTCTACAGACTTGAGGTGGGGGTCAGTCAATCCTTGGAAGCAACTCCTCCAATCTTCCCTGAGGGATTAAAGACCATTGCTCTGCAAAGCCTATTGACCTTTCTGATTAATGTCACCTCCCCTGTCAGAGCCACACAATAAAACAGCTAACACAGAAGGTTTAATTAAGATCTAAACTCCTAAAACATAATTCCCTAACAGTACAGGTTTCATTCAAAAAACTCAGTCATCATATCAATAACCAAGATTTCAAATTAAATTTTAAAAGACAATTAATAGATGGCAACATTGTGATAAAGACAAAGACTCTATAGTGGCCATGATAAAAGTGCTTCAATGAGCAATTATAAACACAACTGAAACAATGTTTTTAAAAATCAAAAGATTACACAAGGATATAGAAAGCCTTAGTAAAGAAAGAAGATATAAAGAGGAATTAAATGGAAATATTGGCATTTAAAAATACAATAACTAAAATAAAAAACGTCATGAATGCAGTGGATAGGCTAAGTGGCAGATGTGCTTTGAAGAGTGCAGAGAAAAATATTAATGAATTGGAAATTAGAACAACAGAATTACCCAAATTGAACTACAGAGAAAAAATAAACTAAAAAAATGGAACATATCCTCAGGTATCTAAGATAGCCTTAGGCATATAACAAAAGATGTACTATTTATGATTCTAGAGAAGAGGGGAGACTAAAAAAATATTGGGAAAAATAATTGCTAAAGTTTTCTAAAATTTGTCAACAAACATAGACCTACAAATTCAAGAAGCTGAGAAAATATCAAATAGATTTAACTCAAAGAAATCACTTCTAAGAAACATCATATTTAAACTGCTGAAAAGTGAAGACAAAAAAAAAATTGAAAGTAACCAGAGGAAAACAACACCTTAACGATAGAGGAAGAGCAATTTGAATGTCAAACAGTTTTCTTATCAAAAATTATGAAGGCTACAGGGCAGTCCTCAGATGGCCTTGGCTAACCCAGCCTTTCTCTCCTTTTTTTGCCCATAGATCTCAGAATAACTGTAAAATGCACTGAGAATGCAACGTTTTGAGATAGGAAGGAACTGCCCTAAGTAGCCTAGGCTTTGCTCATTTCCCTCTTCACCCCAGAGCAGGATGCTCTATAGCACCTTAGCCCAGTGATTCCCATAACAGAAACATACCTGTTTCTTTTCTTTCTTATTTTTTTAGAGCAAACATTAATGGTATTGTATTTCAATTTCAGTGCCTAGATTTTCACTGCTCGTATATAGAAATGCTATTAATTTTAATATATTGATCTCTAACCTACAGTCTTGCTGAACCTATCTATTAATTCTAGGAGGTTTTGTCTCGATTCCTTGAGATTTTCTACGGAAAAAAAAATCATCCATAAATAGAAATACTTTTATTTATTTATTTCTGAAGTAAAAGTAGCAAAATTAGAGTAATGGAGAAGAAATTACTGGTTGCCAGCATTAAGGAGGGAAGCAGATGTGGCTATAAAAGGTGATATCAAGAGTCTGGTTGTTATGGAAGTATGTTACATCTTTCCTGTATCAATTTCAATATCCACATTGTGATATGGCACTATGTTTCTGTAAGATGTTACTACGGGGGAAAACTTAGTGAAGAGTACACAGCATCTCTCTGTACTACTTCTTTCAACCACATGTGGATCTATAATTATCTCAAAATAAAAGTTTTAATTAAAAATGTCAATGAAAGTTTGTTCATTTGAGTCCAATCTAATAAAAGAAATACTATTTCGCCATTTTCCTAAGGCCAGAACACATGACACTTGCACTTTCATGCCCATATCATAAAATGCATGTTACACTGAATTTCTGATGAATTTATATCACCTGAGGAAAATTACTGTATCTCATATAAGCATATATGTTTAAAACTCTAAGTTTATACATCCAGAGCCTAGGAGTTATAAATAAATCAGGTAATGGCTTAAAAATAAATTGATGAGACTCTATCTCTTCTTTCTATTTCTATTCCTGATTTTTATCTTTATATCTTTGGAAACTCTTAGTATGTTTGCTGTAAGCAGAGACTTCTGATATTTGCTCAGCTTGATAAAATGCATAATAGAAGATGGAGTACCTAGAAAAATAAATAACATGGGAATTTATTCCCATTTTCCAATTCTAGAAAAGTTGTACTGACAATAATAAAGAATAACATTGCTTTCAGTAAATCGATGATATTCAGAAATTTTATCAATAATAAAAAGTTTTAACCTAGAAATATTGAAATGAAAGTTCTCATCCCTGGTCCCCATGATTTGAACCCACTCATGATTTTTTTTAAATCAACAAAATAAGAAATAAAATGTTTAAGGTAGGGTGGCTGGTTTTCATTACGGAGACAATTCTAAACACTCTTCCTTTTATACTTTGTCTTTTAAAACTATAAAATACAATGAACTAATTTAACTTTGAGATAGAATATAAAACTGAGATGGAAAAAAAATAAAAAATTCTTCAAAGTTATTTCATTAATTCATTCAACATTTAACGAGCATGAACTATATTACAGGCAGTTTAGGTATATTAGTAGCAAGACGGACTGCCTTCATGGAATTTATGTTCCAGTGGTGACCATTCTAGATCATGTCCTTTGCAAGAACATGGATGAACTGGAGGCCACTATCCTTGGTAAATTAATACAGGAACAGAAAACCAAATACTGCATGTTCTCACTTATAAGTGGGAGCTAAATAATGGGAACAAATGGACACATAAAAGAGAAGAACATACCCTGAGGCCTTTCAGAGCGTGGAGGGCGGGAGGAGGGAGAGAATCAGGAAAAATAACTAATGGGTACTAGGCTTAATACCTGGGTGACATAACAATCTGTACAACAAAGCCTCATGACACAAGCTTACCTATGTAACAAACCTGAACAGGTACCCCTGAACTTAAAATACAAGTTAAATTTAAGAAATCATTCTAGAATAATTATTTCTATTATGTATATATATACCCATTTTATATTATTAATATTTCTGTAAGCATAGGATAGTTGGATTACTGTTGCTTTGGAAGCCATAATTTCTCTAAATCTTTTCTATCTATTGTTCACAATAGCTTAGGACTTCAAATTTTCATCAACAGGTGAATGGATAAACAAATTGTGGTATATTTATATAATGGACAATTATCCCACAACAAAGAGAATGAACTGTTGATACAGGCAACAAGGAAGACTCTCGAAAACATTATGATGAGCAAAAGATGCCAGACACAAAAGAATACATATAGTATAACTCCATTCTATGAAACTCTAGAAAAGATAAATCTACTCTATGGTGACAAAAACCAGATCAGTGATTGTTTGGGGCTAAGACCAAAGAAAACTGATAGGGAAGATAAATTTGGAAAATGTTCTACATTTGTATCTTGTTTTGTTGGTTATATAAGTGTACAAATTTTGCAGAATTCATTAAAATGTACATTTAAAATGAACTTTATCATGTGTAAATTATTTTTTTAATAAAGTAAATATTTACAAATCCACATAATTTGTTATAGACTCAAAAATAAATTAATAAAAAATTGTTAGAATTAACAGAATACAAGAGAAAATCATATAATCATCAAATTAGATGCAGAAAAAGCATTGGCCAAAAACTCACTTGTTTTTTTCTTAAAAAAAAAAAAAAAAACTATTAGCAAAGAGAAATAGAAGATTATCTAAGAAATAAACAAACCAAAACCAACAAAATCTCCACCAAATAATGTTAAAATGTTGAAAGCTCCTCTCCTGAGATTTCCTATGAGATAATGTCTATTATTACCACTTCTTTTGAGTTTTGTACTGGAAGTCCTAGCCAGTGCAACACACAAAAATATGAAATTATAAGCATTAGAAAATAAGAAATCGAACTGTTATTATTCACACATGATATTATCCTAATGAAAATTTGAAGCAATCTATGGATAAACAAAATTCAGCAATATCTTTTGATAAATGTATAAAATTAATTTCATGTCTGAATGTTTAGAACAAATGTTTGGAAATGAGATTTTTAAGAATATATTTTTTACAACTATCAAAAAAGTAAATAGATAGGTTTAAATCTAATTAAAGATGTGTATGATATCTACATAAGAAACTAAAAAGCATTACTAAACAAAATTAAATACCTAAACAAAAGGAGTGATATATCATGTTCATGAATTGGAAGATTAACAGTTGCAAAAAGTAATTCCCCCAAATTGATCTACAGAAATAGTAAAATCTAAATCAGAATCCAAACAGATTTTGTGAGGAGTTGTTTTAGAAATTTGACAAATTGATTCTAACATTAGATACAATGCCAAAGGTCCAAGAATAACCAAAGCATCTTGAGAAATGTTGGAAGATTGATAGTATCAGATACAAATATTTATAACAAATTACAGCAATTAAAGCCAAGTGACATTTGCATATGAATAGATAAGTAAAGAAATACTACAAAATGTAGGTGCAAGAAACAAATCTATGCATCGATGGTCACTTGGTAACAACAACATTGCCAGTACATTACAATAGTTGAGAAAAAAGACTTTTCCAATAAGTAGCACTGGATCAATTGAATAACCATATGAAAAAAAGTTATGCAGTACTTCCTCATATTATACACAAAAAGTAAGTTACAGATGGATTATACTTGAATGTTAAAGGTATAGCAATAAAGTTTCTCCTTGTTAATATAAGATATTGGGTTGATATCCTATATGATGGACCTATATAACCTATCTGACTTGGGTTGATAAAGATTTCTTAAACATAAGAAGCATCAAGTTTAAACAAAAAGATTAATTCACTGATTGCATTAATATCAAAAAATTATGTTTGTGTCATTGCAGCACCAATAAACACATTATTAGTAGAATAAAAAGGCAAATCACAGAGTAAGAAAGATATTTCCGATGTTGGGATCCAATATGGCCGCATAGGAGCAGCTCAGGACTGCAGCTCCCAGTGAGGGTGCAGAGGGTGAGTGGACGCCGCATTTCCAGACAGATTTTTGTTACCCCCAGACCAGGAGATCCCCAGGCGGAGCAGCCCCACGGTCGCCAGCGCGGCTGTTTCGGCCGGCGCGGCTGCTTTGCCGGCGCCCCGGCGCGGTGGTTCTCCGCACAAAATCCACTGGTCTGTGCGCCCTTTGAACTGGCGAGTGGAGCTACGGGAAGGCGGATTAAAAAGGGGACTGAATCAGGGAGCCAGCCCAGGAGATTCCCAGGCAAAAAAGCGCTACGAATCTCAGCGCCGCTGTTTCAG
>PVKP010030087.1:0-28290 GCA_004027715.1 Plecturocebus donacophilus
TTTCTCCTTTTCTCTCTTTTTCTAAAATCTCTTCCTCTTTCTTTCTAAAAAAAAAAAAAAAGTCTATTTTAAACCAGTGGGTTTGATTGGGTGGAATAGTACAGTGTTGATTAAGGTCCTTACGAAACCATGGCTCTGGGTAATCTTTTGAACAAAGGCTTACTGGAATTGCCATCACCTTCCTTGCAAAAATCGCTTTGGCTGTGGCAATATGCAAAGCAGATCTGTATGGAGTAGCATTTAGCTAAGTACCAAAGAGTAGAGGAACGCAGGGCATAACAAAAAGCTTCCAATCTTTTATTCTAGAGGTTCAGCATCTGTTTGATTAATCTTTATCAGCCTTCAGATTCAGAAAAGCTTACAGCTTGTCACTTATCCTGCCTTGCCATCATTTCCTCGTGTTTATTGCAGAATTTTCAAGGATTTCATGCCAAAGGTTGAAGTTCCTATAGTTGTAAATGACATTTCCCCAGCCAAATGGTTACTGTTGCTTTCCCTGCTACCTTTATTTATTTATTTATTTTTTAGAGACAGAGTCTCTCTCTGTCACCCAGGCTGGAGTGCAATGGCGTGATCATAGCTCAGTGCAGCCTCAAATTCCTGGGCTCACACAATCTTCTTGCTTTAGCCTCCTGAGTAGCTGATACTACAGGCATGAGCCACTGTGCCCAGCTCCCTGATAAGCTTGACCATCAGTGATTCCCACATGGCCTCACTCCACTTAAATCTTACATTTCTCTTACTTGTCTACTCATTTTGCAGTATAAATAAGCTCAAATTCAGGCTTATTTGGATGGAATGATGCATCTATAGTTATCAACGTGTCTGATATACACGTTCTTTTCTTTTTTTCCTTTGGCAGCATCTCACTCTGTCATCCAGGCTGGAGTGCAGTTGAGCCATCTCAGCTCACTGCAACCTCTGCCTCCCAAGTTCAAGCAATTCTTCTGCCTCAGCCTCCCAAATAGCTGGGATTACAGGTGTGTGCCACCACACCTGGCTCATTTTTGTATTTTTAGTAGAGATGAGGTTTTACCATGTTGACCAGGCTTGTCTCGAGCACCTGATCTCAAGTGATCTGCCTGCCTCAGCCTCCCAAAGTGCTGGGATTACAAGTGTGAGCCATCATGCCGAGCCATATACATTTCTTATGATATTTCAACAAACACTGACTGAATGTCTTTTATGTGATAGACGCTATATTGGGAAATATGCATTACCCCCCCAAAAAGTTGATTGTTAAATCAGTTAAGATGCTCTCAGCAGCATGTAATAGAAACTCCAACTCAGTATGACTTAATCAATAAGGAAATTTATTTCCTCTTTTAACAAGAAGTTCAGAAGGAGAGCTGCTCTGGGATGAGTTAATTCAGAGCTCAACTACATCATCAAGGATTCAAGTTTTTTTCCATCTTTAGGTTCTGCCATTTTAAGATTCTGGCTTTGTCCTCACACTATCATCCTCCCTGGGAGAGAGCTGACTCAGGGGTCCCTGATGGATGCAACAATGTCTAGAGGAAGAAGAAGACCATCTCTTGCATCATCTCTCTTGAGGAAGAGAATCTTTCTCAGGAGCCCTCTCCCCTGTACACATCTCATTGGCCAGAATGAAGCCACATACTCAACTCTAAAATAATCCTTAATCCCGGGAATGAGATAACCACAGTAGAATTAGGCAAATCAAGAAGAAATTCCTGGGACTAATTTCCCCATGTAGAATAGAATTGCTACTTGCGTAAACTGGAGTTTTGCAATGAAAAGGGATGGGGAAATTGATATTGAGTTGGCAATTGACAGCTTTTGGTTGAGCACACAGATATGTTAAAGATGACTGTCCTTTTCCTCAGAACTTTGGATGAAGCCCAAATAGGTGACATTGGTCTACACATTTTATGGAGAGATGATAGACATGCCTATACAACCATATAACCCTTTGCAGGTTAACCTGTCACTCACCCAATTCTGGACGATGTGCTTTTTGTGTGCTCATTGTGTCTGGTTTCCTTTGCTCGGTGTAATGTTTTTGAGATTTGTCCATTGTTGCATGTATTAGTAGTTTTTTTCTTTTTCTCACTTAGCAAAATTCTGTATCTTGTTTTTCCATGTATCTGGGAAGATTACACCCCAACAGCATTTACAGTTTAAAGTGAGCAAGCACATCAGCTCCTTTCCAGAGAGTAGTTTGTCCCTGGAGGCCCAGAGCTCTGGAGTGTTCCCACTGCAGAGCTGTGACTCCCAAGGTCAGGAGCATGCAGAGAGAGATGACAGATTGCCAGCGGACACCCATTTGCTGCTTCCACTCCTGGAGGAGGTCCAGATACAAGTGGCATTGTCTGAGGGCTCCTGTGGATCCCCTAAGATGGTGAGGAAGTACAACTTTTTTTCTCCTTAAAACTTGTCACCAGAACTCCTTTTGTTCTGAGATTTTTGGCCTTTGCATCTGAAGCAATAATCCAAGTCACACCACGGGCCGCTGCAAGGATATTTTCCCCCTCTTGCCTGACAGAGTACTGGAAAACAGAAGGCAGAGGGAGACAGGGAGCTTCCCCTCCTGTCTGAGTCCTACAGGGTACATTATTAGCAAATTCTTGGCCTTGAAGTTAGGAGTTGGGTCCAGTATCTAATCCAATCACTATTTTCTGTTGGAGTTATAGTAATCCCAGACCTCAGGACACCCGGAACTATGAGCTAAACACTTAATTTCTCAGTATATTTAACTCATGTGGTTATGAGTCATTGTTAATATGTTCAACAGATATGCTGGTTTCCAAGCTGCATATCCAAAGTAAGGGTTTTAATTATTTTTCTTAGTGATTTGTTCATGTCTGCATACCAGCAGTCAGGCTTGGCTGACCAAAGCCATCTTGAAATATTTAACTTAGAATTCTGTATAGGACTAAAACACATCAACTACTTCTAAGATCTCTATCCAGAGACACAGGACACTCATCAAAGTTAAGTTCTAAACTAAGTTACAGTAGAAGGTAAAAACCAACTGCATTTTATACATTAATATCATATATAGAATCAGTGAAATTTTACATGTTATGTTCCAGAAAGAAGCATATTTTATCTTGTACAAAATTGAAGGAAAGGAAATGTTTATCTGGTAAGAAACAATTTGGAAACTTCTAGAATAGCATTTAAGATAATGAAATTCATAATATTGCTTATTTTCATTCTTATCTTGATACATAGCTTAAACTGCAATATGCCTCAATTTACCTGAAGTGTCAAATTAATTAAATAAGAAATAGAAGTTTGCAAAACAGGTTATTCTTTCCTACCACTTTGAGCTGCCATTCTCCTCCTCCACCCCTATTTTGGAGGTAGGTGGTGAATAGCATATGCTTATTTTGCAACAAAACAATGTAGAAGTGCAAAATGCAGAAAGTAAAAGTTTTCCCTATTGACTCATACCATAATCTCACTCCCCTAAAATAACAATTGTCTGTAGTTTGGTACATATATTTCTAGTCATTATATATATACCACTGCATTAAAATATAAACCAAATAGGATTATCATATACATATGATGCTATAACCTGCTTTTTTCACTAACAGTGAATCCTGGACATCTTTCCCTATGAACACTTACAGTTCTTCCTTGTCTTATTAATTTAGTATTTTCATAGTATTCTATTCAATGGAAAAATTTATATAACCAGTTGCATATTTGTAGACACTTTAGCTTGTTATAAATGATGCTTTAATTAATATCATCAAATAATATTCCAGCATTTAATACCTTCCCTATATGAATTGACCTTGTTTGTTTATTCAGTAACTTGCTTATTGCCTGATACCATGTGATTGTAAGTTTCATGAGATCAAGGACCTTTAGTGTTTTCCATTAGATCCTTCCCTGGGATGGTGCCTGACAGATATCATAATTTGTGGTTATTTTTGGGAGCACTTGGCTATTTCTAGATTCCATCAATGACGCAGGGAGTCAAGGGGCACTCTGGAGAGGTGGCTGCCTCTGGCCCTCTCCCTGCCTTATCCTGCATTCAGTGCTTAGAGCTCCTTCCTGCCCAAGTAGTTCCCTTTTGGAGAGTCTGATGCCTTGGAATCCTTCCAGTTTGAAAGCCAGGATCCAGTTTAGGTCTCAGGAATTCCACACCCACCCTGGCACCTTTCCTCTTTACAACTGAGCTGGCTGTATGGGGCCAGGACACATTTAGCCTCTTGCGTCCCCTGACTCCTGTGCTCTTGGCTTTATCTGATGTTCTCCTGAGGGACTGAATGGCCTTGATTGATCCAATGTGTTGGGAGTTGCACAGCAAGAATTATTTGGTAGACAAAATACTTTAGGCTGGGCTTGGTGGCTCATGCCTGTAATTCCAGCATTTGGGAGGCTGAGGCAGGTGGATCACTCGAGGCCAGGAGTTCAAGATCATCCTGGCCAACATGATAAAACCTTGTCTCTACTAAAAATACAAAAATTAGCCAGGTGTGCTGGCACATGCTTGTCATCTCAGCTTCTTAGGAGTCTGAGGCAGGATAATTGCTTGAACCCAGGAGGTGGAGGCTGCAGTGAGCCGAGATCACAGCCTGAACTGAGCGAGACTCAAAAAACAAAACAAGACAAAACAAAAAAACTTGAAAACATATATTTTTTCTTTTGGATAAAAGTAACAAAATCCTTTAAATATCACCATGACTGCTGTAGGGTAATGCTTATGCTCCTGAAATACAACATAAATAACAACAAACCAGTATTTCATCTAGGTAGTGTCAGAAAGGGGGAAAGTTCCCAATCCTAAGCTGATATCCTAGCCCCTTTACCTCACCCATCCCATGTTTCCCTCTTTGCCCACCAGCCTTTCATTTGTTTGGAGGCTTTTTTCAAAGTGAAGATCCAAACTGTCATTCCTAAATGGTTAGGGTGTTGGTGGCCCTGTCTTTGTTGAGTTGCCACAGTTTTCCAAGGGGTGCAGTGGCTCAATCTTGGCTCACTGCAACCTCTGCCTCCCAGGTTCAAGTGATTCTCCTGCCTCAGCCTCCCAAGTAGCTGGGATTATAGGTATGTGCTACCATGCCCGGCTAACTTTTTTGTATTTTTAGTAGAGTTGGGGTTTCTCCACGTTGGTCAGGCTGGTCTCAAACTCCTGACCTCAAGTGATCTGCCTGCCTGGGTCTTTCAAAGTGCTAGGATTATAGGCATGAGCCACCACATCTGGCATCTTATTATTTTATATGTTCTGTTATTTTGGTTATCTTCTTTGGGGTCACTAGTTATATAAATACTAATTTTCTTTGTCTTCTATAACTACCATGTTTTCTTTCAATGTCTTTAACTCTTATTCATTTTTATTTATTTTACTATTTTTGGTTCTGTCTTCTATGTCCTTTGCTATCTTATAGGCAATGTTTGTTATCCTCTATGCTTCTTCTAATTCTTTTCTGTTTCTTTCCTGAGTTTTGGCAGTAATTCATGTTTGGCCTCCTTGTATCTTTCCCCCATGTTATCTCTGAGTACTTGTATTTCTTTTGTTTACTTCCTTTACAGTGTTGATTGTTTCATTGATTTTTAAAACTTGTAAAAATGATATGTTTTTTCAAACATTTTATCTACCCTGTAGCAATATTTTCTGGGAGGTGTTCTGTGTCTGCCATTTGTTCATCTTGTTTCTTTTCTTTTCTTTTTTCTTGTAGCTCTATTATATAGCTTCTTAGTTCCACTTTAAAATTGCTATTTGTTTTTTGATGAGTTGAATTGTTTCTGGACCAACTATTGTGTAAGTGTTCATATGAGTGAGAAACCAGAGTATTGATCTAGGGTAACAGGAATTCTTACATACAGATTGTGCATACGAACTCTTTCAATTTTTTCTCTAACCAGTTAGCAACACAGGGCTGAGAAGAAAGCAGAGCCTCTTCTTTTCCACTTTATTTACAAATAGATTTACCAAATATCTCTGAAGTTTGTCTGAGTGAGTGCTCATTTAGTTATCCCCCCCACCCCTTATTTTTGAGAATGTATGTTGATGTTAAACCTGCCACTGGAGAATGTGGCTTATTGTGAGAGTCAAATGGGTTTGTTTATATTCCTGGCATCCTGATCCTCCCAAGATTAGATCTTAGAACACATCACCCAAGGCAAAATTTGGTCTTCAGAACAGACCCATTTACCTGAGTGTGTGCAATAAAGGCTTGACACAGGGTTTTCTGAGGAGTTCTTAAGTGGTGTTCCAAAAGCTTCACACACACACTCACATGTACTTGATATTTGTAAATTTTAAAATCTGGGATACAAGTTAAACCATTCAGTTTGCCTTAGTAAACAGGGCTTTATAACCAGTAAATTGTCCTGTTTCCAGATCCAGAGCAATATGGAAGAAGGGTCTTAGTAAAATATTTTAAAAACCATAAGGTTGTATTATTCCCATGGGTCTCTGTTCTATGTATGAGACATGCTAACTCCTTGGTATATCTTGAGTTCCATGCCATGAGAACCTAGTCTAGAGCTTGAAGTACAGATGGCAGTGGACTTTATTACCTCTTCCCACTCCTGGAAAATGAGGAGGAGGAACTGTAACATGTATCTTAGTCTGAATACCAGCCTCTAGTTCTTCAGAAACCATAAAATCAACCCAAATCCTGATGTAATCCCTATACATTATATGTATTGAAACACTGTTGTGTGTCTCACAAATATGTACAATTATTATGTGTCAATTAAAAATTAAAAACAAATTACAGACCAGAAAAAAGGTATTGAAAGTCATTGAGTTCAGGGTCTGTAGTGTGTATGTTATCTTGCCAAAATAGTATACTTTTTCTTCTTGGCTATATTCTAGAGGCCAAATGGCAGATCCAGCAGTGATAGAAGAATATCTCTGGGAGGCTCTAGCCATCTCGCAGGCCGCAACTGGTCCTTATCTTTCACTGATGTATATAGTATTCTTATTGGAACATTTTGTCCTCTTGGTTAAAAATAATGTTTGATTTAAGTGTCAGATGGTTAAGGAAGTTATTTTTGCTCTTGGCAAACATGTTAAG
This sequence comes from Plecturocebus donacophilus, assembly GCA_004027715.1. Taxonomy (NCBI): domain Eukaryota; kingdom Metazoa; phylum Chordata; class Mammalia; order Primates; family Pitheciidae; genus Plecturocebus; species Plecturocebus donacophilus. The sequence continues at coordinate 7,008 of PVKP010030087.1, forward strand.
AGGAAAAGTTGACTCGTCTGGTCTAGAGGGAAAGGATTAGGTTGAATTCCAAAATCAAAGCCTAATCTCTTAGCAGCTTAGGCAGTAGGCAGGTACAGACAAGAAAGTTATGCCCTTCACAGTTCAGCCTGTGTGGGAGCTATCCAGCAAGCTGGGAACGGCTGATCAAAATTCGATGGTCCCCAAGAACACTAGCGATGGCTACTAGGACAGAGTGAGCTGTGAACAGCCAACTTTCTCAGCTCTATGGGCTCCTATACCTCCATCCAGAACTCAAGGGCCTGGGTCAACTGCATGGCTCCAAGGTACATGCGTGAATATATTGATGGAGTTTCCAGAGAAGAACAGGAGTTTGTCTTCTGCAGAAAGCCACGAATGCCTTAGATTCTCCCTAACCTCAGATCTCACTTTTGAGCAGTTTTTCAACTTGAGGTTGAGGCATATAGAAGCAAATTGTGGTGATGAGTTGCCAACTGCTGGCGGCACTTGAGGTACTGGTGGTGTGTGCAGTCAGGTGTGGACAGGAGTTATCAACCCTGGTGGGTATTCTGCTGAATGCTGCCTACCTCAGCCTCATCTCCTTTGCCTATGTCCCTGATGTCTCACCCTGGGAGGCTCCTACATCTTCCCTGTGTGGGAACAAATCAGCAGGTCTGGGCTTTACTTGTGGGGGTGGTAATCAAATCTGGGAAAGGGACTGAAGAGAAAGAAGCAGGCACAAAGTTTCCCAATAAACATGTGGTGATTGCCAATTAAAGAGAATGTGGTTCTAGAGAAAGGGGAAGTGCAGGATCGAGGAGGCAAGGGGAGTTTGAACTGGATGCACTGGTGGCCTTTCCCAACCCCAGCAGTGTGGGCTGCCTCTCCCTGGCCTGCAGGTGTGTGGCCCATGTCCACAGAAACAATGGCCACATCAGGCCAAGACTCAGGCAGATGTGGCTGAACCCACAAATTAGCTAGATTTGTGTTTAGTAGATTTTATTTTTTAAAGAAAAGATTTTTGGCTGTGTGTGGTGGCTCATGCCCATAATTGCAGCACTTTGAAAGGCCGTGGCAGGCAGGTAACTTGAGGTCAGGAGTTTGAGACCAGCCTGGCCGACATGGTGAAATCCCTATTAAAAATACAAAAATTAGCTGGGTACAAAAAAATAAAAATACAAAAATACAAAAAAGTAGCTGGATTGCAAGCACCTGCAATCCCAGCTACTCTTGGAGGCTGAGGCAGGAGAATCAGTTGAATCCAGGAGGCAGATGTTGCAGTGAGCCAAGGTTGTACCACTGCTCTCCACCTAGGTGACAAAGACTGTTTCAAAATAAATAAGCAGATTCTTAATGATGACATGTGTTATATTAATAGAGTCTCCTTATAAAAATGTAAACATTACAGATCAGGCTAAAATCTGCTTTGATTATCACTTACAATGCTGACCCCCTCTGCAGAGATAACCCATGTTTCTATATTTTCCCAAATTTCCCATATGCATTTATATATACATATATATATACATGTAACCATAGAAAACATATAGTATTGTTCTATGAGGTGAAGGTTAACACACATGGTATCATCATGCATCTAGATACATGTATAAGTAACAATAGAAAATATTAGTATGGTTCTGTGGGGTGGAGGTGTTTATATATGTGGTATTATGCAAGTATAATTTTGCAAGTTTTTTTATGCTTAAAAATATCTTGGGAATGATATGGTTTGGCTCTATGTCCCCACCTAAATCTCACCTTGAATCATAATAATCCCTACATGTCGTGGGAGGGAGCAGGTGGGAGGTACCTGAATCATGGGGCAGGTTTTTCTTGTCATAGTGAGTCTCATGAGGTCTGATGGTGAGAGTTACCCTACACATACCCTCTTGCCTGCCGCCACATAAGATGCGTTTTGTTTCCCTTTTGCTTTCTGCCATGATTGTGAGGCTTCCCTAGCTATGTGGAACTGTGAGAACTCGGGTATGTCTTTATTAGCAGGGTGAGAACAGACTAATTCAAGAATCTTCCGTGTCCATGCAATTAGATTCCATGTGGATTACTTACTAATTCTTTGGATGTCTGTCCCCTTGCAAGGGTGAACGCAGCCTCCCCTGTCACTCTGTATTCTTGTTGAATGGAGCCTGTGTTTTTATATTATGTTTGGTCTCTTCAGAGTGTCCAGGTAGCCAGACTCTGCCTTGCCTACAGCACCCCCAAGGCACCCTCTTCCAACTTCTGGTTGTGTTGTACGCCACGTTCATGGGCTTTACTTTTGCAAAGGAATGCCTTTGGACTGGACTGCTCAGCATCTATGTGGTAAGCCTGGAAAGGCCTCCCCCGAGCCTGAGGATGTGTGACAAGCAGGCAGTGATGCCTGTCAGTCGAGGAAACACAGCCCTCCTGTTTTGTTTTACTGTAACTTTTATTTGCCCACAGCCTGCCAACAAGGTCAGCTCCAGAAACACAGCATGCCATTCTTTTTCACATGGAGCCTGCACTCACAGAGGTGGTGGTGAAGAGGTTGGAAATGCCAGCAAGGGTTTTGTCAGTGGTCAACTTTGTTTACAAGCCTGGAGGTTTCTGTTTTATGAGAATTTTCATGAGTGGACTCTGGACTGACTGTTAGGAAGGACTAAAACCATGAGGGAAACTCTTACTTTGCTGGTGAGTTTCTCTAGATAATGTATAGTGTGTATATTCAGACTTATGTATTTCCTGACAGTGAAACTAATTAGATCCTGGACTAGGTCCCTAAGGAAATAAACCCATAAACTAGACAGTTTTACTCTAGTTAGAACTTGGTATAAAAGATATTTAGATATTTCATTTTCTTGCAACTTTAGAAAAAATTTTTTTCTTAATCTCTATTGATTTTGTGCCTCTCTTTTCAACATATTCTAAAAATATAATTACTGTAATTAATAGTATATTTATAAACATAGGTATTGAATGTAAGCTTAATAGACTCTACACTAGGTATGGTAAAACATGATGTGAGTGAAATAGTAGAAAATACTTAAAGTGTGTTCAGTATTAATGAAGATGAACTATGGCATGTGTTTGGAAACAATTTACTTGAAAACTTTGTCTAAGATGTTTCTATCAAGACTTAGGTAGCTTCATCCTCCTTCACCTACTCTTTTTGTGGCGGAAAATTAGAAAACGTGCTCTTCAACGTTTTCCCTGGTTCTTTTTTCCTTCTAGGGATAGAAAATACAAACCTCAGAATTGGCTGCTAAATTTACTCACCTTAGCAATGATTTTCCATCTGTTTTTATTTCTAATTAGTATTGACTGTCACAAGTCTTTTCTTCTTTTCATTTCATTGTATTTATTTCCATACTGCCTTCTTTTGGCTACCATACTGCAGTAATATTCATAATGAACTTTATTATGCTGCTCTCCACTACTGCCTGGCTCTGGATTCCAATGTCTTTGATCATTTTGAATGAACCTTTTAATTTTTTCTTGCTGTCTTTGTGGACACATTGTCACTATGAGTTAATGGAAGTCTTGATTCTTCTGCACATGACAGATCACAGGGGCCATGGTTAAAGCTTGGAATTTAAGTCTCTGACATGTGTAGTGGGCAGTAAGGTATTAAATATCATGCTTTCCATGCACAAAAGCAACTGCAGGACTTCTTTTGGTTATTACAAATTGCATCTTTCATTTCCTGTTAGTAATAGTGCCTGCTTAGCAAAGTTAAAACTTTCCAGCAGTAGGAACTGGAAACACTCACCAGTGGTACGTTTCTGAGAAGATGAAGAGAGTAAGAAAGCACTAGACCTGTGGTTTCGATGATGGCAGGCAATTATGATGTTTTCAGTCTAGTTTGATCAAGAAAGTGTAGGGAAGATTTCTTCCAAACCATGAGCAACATAGCAGTGGTGGATCCCAATGACTGTTCTGGGTGTTTTTGAAAAAAGGCATTCCATAAAATTGTGTTGAAGGTTTGTAGCAGACTTGCAAAGTGAGGGTTTCTAGCAGACTTTGCTGCTGTTGGTTTTAGCTGCACAGTGCTCGTGCCAATTTTGCTATTGTAAATGTAAATACATTATGTATTTACATATGTATTCTTTCTTGGTTGAAAAATGCTATGTAATTCTTATAAAAATTAATGTCACCTTTTCTGAGATAGCAGGCTTTTTTTTTTTTTTCATCAAAGACTCTGGTCCCATGAAGTATTGTTTTTACAAATTAAATAAAGCTTTTGAATTTTGCTATTAAAAATAAATACTTTTAAAATTCAAGCTTGTTACAAATATTATGTCCAGGGTGGCTGATAAATAATTTGAATATAGGTACAGAAGCACATTTTAAAAACTCTAAATAAATCACTAACAAATCAAACCCAGCAATATTAAATGATACATCATGATCAAGTAGGATTATTCAAGAAATTAAAGGATGGCATTATATTAGGTAATAAATTTATTTAACACATCACATTAGTAGATTAAAATGCTGGCCAACGGCTCAGTAAATGTTTTTCCTCCATCAGAAAGACATCTAGATTTGTGCCTGAGTTCTGCTAAATGAAATGCAGCTGGAAATGTTGCATGCCACTTTCAACTCTAGCCCATGAAACATTTTTCTGTGCAATGATTTACACTCTCTTTTTCTTACTCAGTGAGAGAGATGGCAGAGCCACGGGATGGAAGTGGTAGTTGCTTGAATTTGGAAGGCTACCTCAAGAACATTCACATCTGTCACACAAGTAAGTTTCTAAAGCTACTACAATTTTGAGGATTGTTACAGAAGTTAGCCTCATACTGACTAATCCTGGTAGCAAAAGAGTATTTAATAAAATTCAATACCTATTCATCATTTTTTAAAAAAATTGTAAGATGGAATAGAATTCTTTTAACTTGTTAAGAAATATCTATCTTATGTCAAATGCCAACATTGTTCTTCATGATGAAGTACTATAGGCATTTTCTTTAATGCCAACTGCCTCTACTATTAATGATAACTGGCTAGAAGTTCCAGCTAATAGTTGAGAAATAAAATTACCATTATTTGAGATGAAAAGATCATCCACCTAGGAAATCCAGGAAAAATCAACTGCAAAATTATTAGAGGGACTGAGGGACTTTAATAAAGTCATCTGGTACAAAATAAATAATACAAATTAATGTTTCCTATGACCTTTAAAAAGTAAATTGTGTATCTTGAAATACAATATAAAAATCATAAAACAGAAAGGTACTATGAAAAAAGAACAAAACTTTTTAAAATGCTGTGAAATTAAAAAATAATAGTCAAAAAAACTTCAATCAAAAATTTAAAAATAAGTTTGATAAAGTTTAAAGAAAAGAATTCAAAGAGATGGGCAAAAGGAGAGGAAAGATGATAAAATAAAGGATCCCTCCAAAGTCCAATATCTGACTAAAAGGTGAGAAAAAGTAAGCAGAAGGAAGAAAATTATCACACACAATTAAAGAACATTTAGCTGACTTGGACGACTAAGCTAAAGGACTAAGCTCAAGCTTTACTCAAATTTCCCTGGTTTTTATCTAATGTGCTTTTTCTTTTCCACAATACCACATTACATTTAGTTGTCATGTCTCCTTCAGCTTCACATGACTGTGACAGTTTCTTAAACTTTCTTTGCTTTTGAGAATTTTGACTCCTTTTGAGGAGGATTGATCAGGTGTCTTGTAAAATGTCCATCTGCTGAGATTCATCTGATATTTCACAACTAGAGTGAGGTTATGGGTTTTAGGAAGATCACAGAGGTAAACTGCAATTTTCATCACATCATATGAAAGGTAATACTCTCAATATGACTTAACACTCTTGATATTGGCTTTGATCACCTTCTGAGTAGTGAGGTACCTCTGGCTGAGAGTTTATCGTGTTTCTCCACTGTAAATGGTACTCTTCCCCTACCACCTGTACTTGGATTCTTTGGAAGTCCCTATGTGCTACCCAATCTTAGAGGTGTGTAGTATTTCACTGTTTTTCTTGCTTGCACTCCTAAGCTACATGATGTATGTCTAGTAATACGTCAACCGTACCTGGGGATTCTTTTCTCCTCCTTGTGCCAATTCTCGTTCACGTTGTGATGAACAAAAAATTGTCTTTTTTGCATACCTGATTGTTTGATTGTATGATGAACATTGTGGTACTTTTAAAGTATGTAAAATAACATTTTCTTCCTCTAGAGAAGATTTTCATTTACTTCCTCCTGGTGCTTGAGGGTATTACTAATCCAGAGCTACCTTAATCTAATTTCAGGGTTTGAACTTTTTCTATCTACCCACACAACTTGAAGCAGGGCTGCTTTATGTACAACTCACATGTACTTTTAGGATCCAGCCCTTTGAGATCACAATTCTAAGTGTAGGATGATTGCAGACCCCTTGTCTTCCAGCCCTTTCAGGCTGTTAATAATGCTGCTCCATTTCTCAGCTATCTTTTCCAAGTCATCAGATACTCCCTGGGCAAAAACAGCTATTAATGTTGGGCTTGGCAGTGGGAATTTTTCTCTTCTCCCAGATCTTAACCTGGCAATTCCTCACTATGTTATTAGTTTTTAGTTTGGAGGATAATATTATTTCTTTTTTTTCTCCTATGATAGAAATCTGCCTATTGTTTTATTTCATCCATATATTTTAGCTTTCTTTTTTGGAAAGTTTGTCTGAATCTAATCCACTGTTAAGAGTGAAAACAGAGTCTTTGGATCCTTTTGCTTTAACTTCCCCCAACCCTGGATCTTTCCAATTGACTTTAAATAGTTACAGTAAATATAGTTTTATAATTTACATTTTTGGAAAGAAATAGTGACAAAAAACGAGAGTCTTGACTGTCTTCTCTTTCAAGGTTAAAAAGAAGCTTCTGACTTATCAGCCATGGAGTTATTAATCTGAAAAATTACACTACTTCCTTGGTCAGAATACCTAACCACCGAATACTCAATAATTCTTAAAAAGATAATTTTATTAGTGAAAAGATCACGCAAAGCAAAGTTTTTGTATACAAAGTTATCTGTTTAAAAATGTGGTAAAGGTAATATTTACAACATTTTCCATTCAGTACATAGTTTTTATGCCTTAACAGAATGCTAAATAGAGAAAAAAAAATGAAAGCAAATGCTAAATTGAGAGAAAACCAAAAGCATCAGAAGACTTTATTCAAAGAATACTTAATTGGAAACAAAATTAAGAAAATTCCTTAATATTTTAAAGTATGTTGTATAAAAACACTGTGTCTTATTTATCGGGACTGCTTTTTTTCCATCTGATTGGCATTAATCTTGCTATCACATTTTTTAATGTTCAGCAAAATCCTAAGGGAGCTACTGAAATGAATTCTACAAAATGTCTGAGAAAAATACTGTATAATACAATTTGTAATATTCTAAATGTTAAAAATAAAAGTTAAAACAAGAAAAGTATAAGCAACTGTGAGTGGTTATAATGCAATCAATGGGTGGTCATGAAACATTAAAAAAAGGAAATCAATTGCACTTAGCCTAATATATAAAAGGCTAACATTTTATCTACTAACCCTTTAGGACATTTTATTTTAAAAATGCAGAAGGATCAGTGAGCAGCATAATACAATCAATAGTGGACACTCTTTCAGAAAGCACCTTATTTCAGTTACATAATTTACATTTGTGAAATTCCTAAAACAACAAGACTATAAAATTCACACATTTTAGATGGTAAGATGGCAATAAGTGGGTTTTTAAAGTTAAATTCCTATTATAAGACTTTTTGGTATGTCAATTTTTTTATGGTAAAAATACTATTTTACATTTTCTTAGAAATTCAGTGTAAAAGCTACCAAAGTGCTAAAATATCACAACAACATGTTAAAAATATTTGAATAGGATTTCAAAAAAATTCAAATACATATAAGCTTATTTTCAAATATATATAAAAAGATACAAGGATAAGTTTTAAATATTTGAGCAAAGAAATATCTTGCTTTTTTTATCAGAAAGGTAAAACAGCATAGTACATCTTAAAATACTCTTAACAAGAGTAGAATCTTCATAAGTAGAAAAGGAAGATTCCTCTAACTCTGTCCCACACAATTAAAAAAATATTATTAACCTGCACATTTCTGTTTTCAGCTATATTGTTGTCATTAACCTTTGTGTGAAATGAGTCATATTATTCTTGAACTCGATTTTTTCCAGTACAACAGTAGGCAATGCAGCTTTAAGTGCAAAAGAAGAATGTAACAGTGATTCTTACAAAACAGTGTGTAGGTCACTTCCAGTGTAACACAAATTTGCTTCTGAGTAACAAGGGAAAATGTTCTTCAAGTATCTGAATGACAACCACCTCCCCGCTCTCTTCTCACTCCTGAAACTGGGTGAACAAGCAGAGATGTGGAACCTTTGAGACTGCTTGGTTCTGAAGAACTAGGGACATGCAAATTGTTGCTCTGCGCCTGGTCAGTGTCAGTAACATCACTCTTTGGACTAATCCTGGATAAAAGAAAAAAAGTTGACACATGCACATCCACAAGCACAAATATGATGCCATTTTTCATAAGTTTTACCCCTAATCAGTGTCCACCTTTATCAGAGAATAAGTAGCTAAAAGTCTTTAGCTGTACTTTAACACTTCAAAATACAAACAATTTTTTAAAATATAATTTTCGCTGACTTCAGAAACTTATCAAGTACTACCCATATATGGGCTGAACATGGGGTCTCGTGTGGAACAAAATTAATAGGGCAGGATTCCCACCCTCAGTTTAACAAATGTTTTATTGATTTCTCACCATGGATCAGATATTGCATAAGAAGCTGGGAACATATAGATGAGTAAGACTTCAGCTCTCCCCATCTGAGGAGGTTCAAATCTACTAGAGGATAAAAGCATGTATCTAATTCCAATCCAAATATATGAAAGCTGCCATAGGAACACAGAGAAGGTGCATTTAGCCTAGTCTGAGAGGCCTAGGTAAGATAACCTTGGGATCTGAATGCAATTAGCTTTCCGCATTCTGGTTTACCTGTGCTACGGTCACCTATGGCCGTTTGAGAAAATCCATTAAAGACAATGTCAATATCCTTTTATGTTCAGAAAATAATTTTTGATAAAATGACACCTTATAATTTCGTATAGGGTGACACCTTTTATACAGCATCATAATGTAGTATTAATTAAAACTTAACCTGTATTTCAGGTAAATCACATTTTCCTAAATGTACAATTTACTCTTAACAATTACAACAAAAATGAACATTCCTACTTGAACAACATATATTAAAGCTGTTCTCAAAGCTAAGAATTAAATTACTAAACAGCATATTTATAGGCTGAACTCAAACTTCCTTGGGGTAAGAGTACAGACATAACATATCACAAAATGCTTTCCAGATGTGTTACGCTTTGATAAAAAAAATGTGTAATGCAGTATTTAAAATAGTGATGATTTTAGATAAAATCAAATCTCACCTTCCTTCACTCCGTGCACCTTCAGATACACTGCCTGCCTGGCCCTTCCGTTCAACCTGTTCCCCAGAGAGTCTGGAGCTGGATGCTGCTGGGGAGGCAGGTTCACCACAGTCCTGTTCTCTTAACCTGGGGGTGCCTGCTCCGTCCGCTCTCATCTCTCTCACTGACGTTTCTGGTGAGGTTTGGATTTCTGTCAAAGTTTCTTGTCCTAGGTAATCATGGCTGGTAATTGCTACTGCAGAAGTGCCATGATTTGCTGTAGCTCCTGTGCTGGTTCCCATGGATTTGGAAATGACCTTCAGCTTGTGTGAACTTGGTTTATAGTGCTTCTTTTTGTGTTTAACTTTAGAATTGTGCTTTAAGAAAAACTCACATGACTCCTGTAGTACTCTTCGACTTTCACTGATTGGACTGTAAGAAAATCAAAGGAGAAAATTTACTCAAATTACAAGTGTTACAGTAGAGGCTATAAAGGATATCACGTATCTTTTGCCAAAAATCCTTAGTCACTAAGGTTGAAAATTCTATAGTTTATATTATTATAGAATATTGGATTATAAATACTAGGACATAAATTGACTTTATAAAATCTTTTGTTTATATACTTTTAGTTGCTTTTGTCAGCATAAATAATAAACTGGCAGGAAATTTAAAAAGCAAGAATCAAAGGATGAGGGCAAGGAGACTCAAAGCAGCATAAACCTACTATACATGATACTATATTTGTATCATAAATAAATATGTAATATAAAAGTAAACCAGAAGAATAGAAAATATAATTAATGATCTTTGTTTAAATATAACTCTTTTCTTTCTAACATTAAAAATTAGCAAGTTACACAGAAATTAGTGTGAGTATATAAATATGAGACATATAATAATAGTGTAAAAAAATTAAATCGAGTTAAATACGATTCTTCAGACTTCAAAAACTTATTTGTGAAATGGTCTACAGTTCTGAAATGAGTTGAACTAATGGGGCACAATTTTTTTAAAAGCTATAGTACATTGTATACAGTGTGTGTGTGTGTGTGTGTGTGTGTGTGTGTGTGTAACTAAAATAAATTATTAACTCATAAATATAAACCAGTATTGTTATAGACTATTCCATAAGTTTGAATTTTTGGTATCAAGACAAATAAGTGAAATTTTGGGTCGCAGCTGGTATAATAACATTTAAAGTTAGAAAATATGACCATAACACATCACTTACATTTGAATCATACTTTATAGGTTTCCTTATATATACTTAGTCCCACTTAATCTTTTATTATTGATAAAAATTTATTTAAAATGCTGTACCCAAAATAATGAATATGACAGCAGTAATAATACTGGATATACTAGAAATCATGAAAAGAAAATATGCCTTTTATAAATCTTTCATTCATATTTCAAATAGAACAGTATATGTCAAAGACTATTGTAACAAAATGCAAAAATATGTCTCTTCCATGAAAAAAGTTTCCTAACTTCAGTTCACTAATCAAATTGAAATAATAGTTGATATAATGAAACTCTAGTACATTGATTTGAATAGTTCCTTGGTATTTTGATCTATTTATTTAAAAATTATGTCAGACAATTCAATAGTTTCTTACTCTCTCTTGCGATTTCGTTTAAAAAACCCAGCCCATTCTGTGCATGTCTTTTTGCTTCCAACCCAGAAGACAGCAGAGATGCCAACAATTAATGTCATCAGGTATTTTATCATAAATAAAGCCAATTCTGGTCGAGCTTTTGCTTTTGCCTACAAAAAACAGTGAATAATAACATTTTCAGTGATGCATTTAAAGTGGCAAGAAGTTTATACTGTCAATATAAAATGAGCAAAATTTACAAATCTTCAACTGTTTTACTAAAAAGGTTTGAAATAATACAATGAAGAGCGCTCTAAGTGCAATCCATGTTTTATCTAAATGGTGAACAAAGAACCTTTATGTACCAAATCTCTAGAAAGAGGAAAATACTGAAATATATTTAAGAATCATCTCCTAAATCTTGGCATGATTTCTGTGCATTTTCTTCTGTATAGATACAGTAGCCTCTTATAAATGCCAGAATATTTGCCTCTAAATATTTATCTATTTTCCCTCACTATAATCTACCACAAAATACATTTAAACTCATCATAACAACAAATACTTTACAGCTTTTATACATTATTAATATTTGTATTATAAAAACTTTGTTAAAGTAAATTAAATATCAGTAAAATGTGAAAATATCCTAGGAAGTGAAAATATCCTAAGAATTTCTTTTAAGCATAAACTTTGAAATTCTAACCTTAAACACTGCACAAGGATCGAGATATTATATAGTCTGCATTTCTTGCCTTTTTCACTTACTAATATTTCTTGGAGACCAGTCTGTATCAATACAAATAGAGCTCTTCATTATTATTATTATTATTATTTTTTGAGATGAAGTCTCACTGTTGCCCAGTCTGGAATGCAGTGGTGCTATCTTGTCTCACTATATAACCTCTGCCTCCAAGCAATTCTCCTGCCTCAGCCTTCCAAGTAGCTGGGAGTAAAGGCACACGCCGCCACACCCAGCTAATATTTTGTATTTTTTCATTTTTATTTTCTGTGAACCTTTTTCCTAAACTTTTCTCATTTCTTTTTTTCTGTGAACCTTCTTCCTAACCTTTTCGCATTTTTTATATAAGATGGTTGTTTTTTTTTTTCTTATTGATCTGTAGCAACTCTATAAATTAGAGAAATTAGCCCTTCAACTATGATGTAATATGCAAATAAACTTTCCCATTTGGTCTTTTGACATTGATTATGGATTGGGTTTTTTTTTTGTTTTATTTTTGTCATGCAGAATCTTGAAAAAAATTTTTTTTTACTTAGTCAAATTTAGCAATCTTTTATAGTTTCTATAACTACAAGAATGTTATATCCTTCTCCACTTGAAGATTATAATTTTCTAATTCTATCCTATTATATTTTATAGTTTCTTACATAAACATAAGAACCATAGATCTTAAACTTGAAAACCATAGCTCTTAAACTTTTTAGCAGTATGTAATAGTTGCCCCTCCCTGACCTTGCTGGACTGAGGAATCTAGGAAACAGTATCAATACAGCAGGATCATTTTAAGACATACCTCTCTTATTAAGTATACAGTAAAAACAGACTACAGATAATAGATTATAGACAAAGTATAAGGCAAGTAAAACTACATACCACATACCAACATAAAAAATACGTTCCACAATGTTATAAAGCAGTAACTTTCTGAAATATAAGCTACTATATAAAATAGTTCAACCTTTCCATTGCTTGATTTGATACACTGTGATGACAGTGTTCATGTTCAATGAAGTTAATACCACACAGAGTTAGGAATAATGTCTAAAATCTATTCAAACGAAACCAAATTTCTATTTATAAAACCTCAACTAAAATGCTTTACAAAATTTTATATTTTCAGAAATTTACTTTTATTAATTTTAAAACCACCACCCTTATACTAATCGTAAGAATCAGAAACAGATAAAACATATTTCGTTACAACTGTGTTTTTTTCAACTGAGAAATGACAGATGAGCCAGGCAAAAAGCAAATTCTGTTTTTATAAGTATATACTATGTAAAAAGATATAATATGATCAAATTAAGTATATTGAAATAAGATTTTTCACTACTAACTAAAAAATTAAAAACAATCTCCAGTGCAGCAGAAGTGACTTCCGTTTTTCTTCTGATGTCAAGGTCTGTTCTTCTAACTCTGCTCTTCATTGCTATTAATCTGCCTTTGCAACTCAATTTAATTTTTCAGAGAATAGAGGAGGTGCTTTTCTACCACCACTGAAGCTAAAGCTTGAGGAAGGAAGTCACGAAGCATTCACCCCAGTTTCAGCTGATGCATAGGAAATCCTTCCCTATGGCTCTTGCATTTTCTCACCTGAAATTAACTTTCACATCCATGACTAGTACATTTCCATGGAACATTTTCTACATTAAATGTAAATAGTGACATAATCCAACTGATAGCTTTTACCTGATAAGGACATGGGATATGGTATTGACGACAATGATCAGAGACCCAAGTTATCTCCCAGGAAATCCGGTTCACTTGCTCATAGATGTAACATCCGAGAAGTGTCACTAATGGCACAAGATACAAGCCACTGAAGACTCCAATTCGAATCATAAATTTCTTTAGTTTTTCTTGGTTCCGGCCATCATGTTGTATGACTTGTCGAACGTGATTTAAAGAAATAATGCCCGCTAAAAGAAGAGAGAGCCCAACAAACACACAAAGGCACAGTGGCAAGAGTACAAAGTAGTGAGAAGCATCCAGGTCATAGAGGCCAACAAAGCAAACTCCACTAATGTTGTCTCCTTCAACTTTGTTCATAGCAAGAAGCATAACAGTCAGGAAACCTGGTGTTCCCCATGCAACAGCATGAAACCACACTGCTTTTTGTTCGATGGCTTCACAACTCCATTTTCTTCCTGCAGCTAAGAACCAAGTAATGGTAAGAATCACCCACCACACAGTGCCAGCCATTGTGAAAAAATACAAAAGCATGAACAAAATGGTGCAAGCCTTATTTTGAGAGCCCAGGACAACAGTGTCACCAAGTTCTAGCTTCTCATCTGCCTTATTACAGGCTGTGCTATCACCTAGCAAAAATCCAATGAAGTACATAAGAGATACAATGCTGTAACAGACAGAGTAATATATAATTGGTCTCTCTGGGTATCTGAATCTTTTAACATCAATTAAAAAAGTAAGGAATGTGAACAGAGTTGCACAAAGACAAAATATTGAAACTATTCCAATAAAACTTTTTGCAAACTCTAGCTCATCACTTTTAAAATACATGTTGGGGCATGGAGGCGCACATTGGTCAATTCCCAGAAACTTATATCCTTGTCCCCCGGAAGTCTTAAGATGCCTTGGACACCAAAATCCAATGTCTCTTTGGACTTGTTCTGTTTTCTTCTGTGGACCAAGAAATTCTGTGTGTGGATCAAAAGTTACAGGAACAGTCTCATCACAGTATTGTAATCTGTAAAGATTATAAAAATTAAATATATGAAATCGACATTTTTATTGATTCACTATTTTAAGCTATACTTTCCAACTATAAAATATTACCTTATGTATTCATGATTGATGGGAAGAGATACAAATCTAAATGAATGAGTAGAAATTTTTGAAGTTGACTATAAACTTGTGGTTGTTAATGGGGCCTCATCCCAGTAATTTATATTAAATACAAGGCAGGTGAACATGAAAATGTACTTACTTGGAAAAAATTAGCCAATTAATAATTTTAAAATAATTTCTGCTTTTAAGACTAAATATTTAAGAAAGAATTTATCTTAATTGGTAGACTCCAGACAAGTGCTGGCTTGTCTCTTTACATCATATGAAATATGTCTTGGAGAAATTCACTTTTATTTTCTAATGCCCCTAAGAAAAGTAAAGCAACCACATAACTAAGGTAATGAAAATTAAAATGACTCAAATGAGATCCTTCTCTGGATTGACAGGATAGAGTTCAAGTTTTTAAAGAAAGGCAAGTATACCAGCAAAAGGCAGGGTGAGAACCAGCTTAATGCACACCACCATTTTGTTCAGGTTGGGCTCCTTGCCTCCCTTGTTTATGGACAGTCCTGAGTGATACATGGAGATATTTCCAACTCGTGCAGAACTTTATTACTAAGTTGAGTTTGTATATACCAGTAGTATTTTGGGGAATCTATAATAGTTTTAAAAGTATTGGAGGTTTTGGCTGGGCATGGTGGCCCAGGCCTGTAATCTCAGCACTCTGAGAGGCCGAGTGAGGCAGGTGGATCATTTGAGGTCAGGAGTTTGAGGCCAGCCTGGCCAACATGGCAAAACCCTGTCTCTACTGAAAGTACAAAAATTAGCTGGGCATGGTGGCAGGTGGCTATAATCCCAGCTATTTGGGAGGCTGAGGCAGGAGAATCGCTTGAACCCAGGAGGCGGAGGTTGTAGTGAGCCAAGACTGAGCCACTGCACTCCAGCCTGGGCAACGAGCGAGACTCTGTCTGAAGGAAAAAAAAAAGTATTGGAGGTTTTAAATGAGAAAAAATTTTAAATATACCTTAGATAAGAACAGACTAAAACATATGCCCATAAAATGAAATACAAAAAATCATCTACCAGCTTTATTTTATTTTTTTGAGATGGGAGTTTCACTCTTGTTGCCCAGGCTGGAGTGCAATGGTGTGATCTCAGCTCACTGAAACCTCTGCCTCCCAAGTTCAAGTGATTCTCCTGCCTCAGCCTCCCAAGTAGCTGGGATTGCAGGCGCCTGCCACCATGCCCAGCTATTTTTTTTTTTTTTTTTGTATTTTTAGTAGAGATGGGGTTTCATCATGTTGGCCAGGCTGGTCTTGAACTCCTGACCTCAGGTGATCCACCTGCCTTGGCCTCCCAAAGTGCTGAATTACAGGTGTGAGCCACTGTAACTGGCCACCAGCTTTATTAAAATATACTATTATGTTAATTTTTTATATCTTTTAAAATAAAGCAATATAACATTAGAGATACAGTGGGGACCTCTTTCTGATCTTATTTCCTTCTCTCTCTCCTCCTAAGGATTCATTACTACAAATTCGGCTTTTACTCTCAAGCATTTTATTATATTATTTACTAACCATAACCTCATAAAGTCTTGTTTTTCAGGTTTTGAACTTTATATAAATGATACCATGCAGTATATAGCATGCTATAACTTACGTTTTAAAATTTAACACTATATTTTCACATGTTAATAGATGTGGATCAACTGCATTCATTTTATCAACTGTATGGCAGTATTCCAGTGTGTAAGTATATCACAACTTACTAATCATTCTTCTATGATGGCCTTTTAGATTTTTTCCCATTAAAATAATTAGGAATAATCTACAATCAATATTCTTGTGCACGATTCTCTGTGTAAGAGTTTCTATGTGAGGGGATTTCCTAGGATGCAGGGTTAAGCTTCTGCCATTTTACTATATATTACTCAATTGTTCTTGAAAATGATTATGTATCTACCAGAAGTGTGTAAGTTCCACATAGGTTCTATAGTTTCTTTAGCCTAAAAATAAACCAAAGTAGCTAACTAGCTTCCTTCCCCAATTTATTATATGAGGTCTCACTATATCAGTAGAATATCTAAAATTACAAACCTCCACTGTCTAGAGAATAGGAAACAAAAGTAATTAATCAAGACTAACATGGAAAAGGTCAGTGAATGGATACATTCATTCACAAGTTAATTGTGCTTAAAATCCTATTTTCTTCACATGAACTCTAATTGCAAATGATCAACTCAATCAGTACTCATTATGTTTATTCACTATCATAGAAAGGTACAGATAGAATATTTCTTTTAAATATATGCTTGAGATTCTTTTTTTCTTTTTTGTGGAGATAGGGTCTTGCTATGTTAGCCAGGCTGGTCTTGATTTCCTAGACTCAATCAATCCTCTTGAGTAGCTGAGAATACAGCTGTATACCACCACGCCTGGCTTATGCTGAGATTTTTATATCCAAAAAAGACCATTTACCTTGCGAAAATATTACATTAATACTGGCCTGAGGTATATGTAACAAGTATAATCAGCATTTTTATCTTAATACAGAGAATATTTCATGTTATAAACACATCTGTTAAGCATGTTTGTAACATTTTCACTTTGAAATGCACTTATTAATTATAAAATCTGTCACAGCATAGTGGCTGAGGCAAGGAAAGGCCTCTGAAAAATCATATCAGGAAAGTGTGTTTTCATGAAAGCAAGGCAGCTATAACTTTGAGGAGAAAAAGGTTGACTATCATAATAAAGCTGGGAAAATGAGCATAAGGAAAGAAATATAGCAGAAAATAAGATTTCACGGGCTCTCAGGTAGCATGGTGGACATGCGCTGCTGTGGGGAAAGAAATGAAGAGAAGGATTGCCATGGGTCAAATGAGTGGGATTCATTTATTGGTAAGCTACCTGAGGATGGCTGAAGCCAGAACTAAAGAAAGTCAGTTTACAGAACTCTTCACATATAAAAGATTGTGCCTGTGCTCTAATGAGCTGAGGAAACTATAGACCTCAAAGAATGAATGTACCTTTTTGCCATCCTTCCAAGACAAAGGCATTCTCCTGGGGAACCAAGAGCCTAATGCATGCCATAACCACACAGTTCTGACATTTCTCAAATAATAGACGCAGCCTTAATGTTTTACCACAGTTACGTTAAACCCTTCATTATGCTATAAATCTTTCAATGAGCTAGATTTTGTGTTTTAATCAGAAGTTTCCCTCTTTCTTTGTGTGTATTTTCAAAGGAAATAAGATGCCACAAAAGCCTGAAGGCCTTATTTATAGAAATGAAAAAATATTCTCCAGCATAGGCTACACTAGAATTATTTTTATGTGCAACTGACCCAACTAACATTGTATAAAGGGATACTTATGAATTTGCTTTATGTTCATGGGACACAGTTTAATATAGGGCTCAAATAATTCTAAAAAATAAATTTTACTTTCCAATTCAATGTATTAAGCATTCTCAAACATGAAATAAATTTGACTTAGTTTAATTATTTGAAAACTATCAGTTTCTCAAAAAATCAAGTTACAAAGACCAAAACTCCAATAGAGTTAGAAATTAAGCATGGGTGCCAGTTTAAACTTTTCTAAGTTATAACCTCCCCTGCTTTGAAACTGAGTAGGCAATCTCATAATGAAAGAGCAAGTATTTCTCCACAGGCCTCACCATCTTCTAATATAAATATAACTTACTTCATCTTCTCCTTCCCTTCACTAAAATGTAAGGTCCATGACGACAGGAATTTTTGCCTGTTATAACTCTAGTGCCTTGAACAGTCCTGGCACACAGTAAGAGTTCAAGAAATATGTGTTGAATGAATCATCAGTTTTCTCTCCTTTCCTCTTGCTGTCATCATCCTTGGTGACCTGGCCAAGGACAAGCCATCTACACTCTGGCTTCTCGGCTCTTTAGCCTCCTCATCTCCAGTGATTATCCCTAATCCGCGACGGCCACCTGTAGTCAAAGTCACACAAGGAACCCTGCCACAACCTGTAAGTACGCACTATATCCAAAAGTCAACTCAAACATCCTGCCCTTCATCTGCAAGTTCCTATCCTTGCAGTTCATTTATTTAAAAATCCTCATTGTCTTTAAAAAAAGCAAACAAAAAACCCCCACCTCACTGGGATCTCTTCCAGCTTGGCTCCATAAATAAGTTCTTTCCTTTCTTCATTTCATTTCCCATCTATTTAGATTTTCATAGGCTATTATTTCAGTAACACCATTCTTGTTACCCTTCATTGTTCAGTGCTCCTTTATTTTTACACTGAATCTATCTAACAAAACCCCAACCACAGATGAACACAACTATCTGTCTTCTCTGTGCTTAGCCCCAAGCATCCCACCACAGCTGGAGAAGTTTTCAATGGGCCAAATGAGAGCCACAAATTCAAGATTGCCTGATTTACCTAAAATGTTACAAAGCCTAGTTGACACATTCTCCCATGCTCCATAATGACCACTTCTCTCAAACACATGTCCTTCTTTCCCAGACTCACAACAGAGGATCTCATTGACTCTTACTATGTCACAATGGAAATAGAAACCATCAGAAAGAAATTCTTGCAACAACTCTTACCAAACACACAAACCTACCTATATCCATAGCCATCCTATCTTTTCCTTCTGTTACAATGGATGCTCCTCCCATCCATGGTCAAAATGTCATCTATACTTGGATCCTACCTCTTTGTTAGAAAACCACTATTGATGACCTCTTCTACCCCATATATGCTTGCTTATTTCGTTTTCCTAGTAGTTCTTAAAATAGTTCTTTCCCATTAAACTTATAAACTTTCCTCTTTTATAGCCACTTCCCTAAGAATTCTCTCTGTTTCTGGCTTCACTTTCCCCTCACTCCTTCACCTACTGCAATCTGTCCTTTGCCCCAATAACTCTAGTGAAATAGCATAAGGTAATGTTCTTTTTGACTGGCAGCACCTGACATGTCTTCTGCGTTGAAAACTTTTTTCCTCCAGGACACACATTTACCATTTTCCCTATTTGTTTCAGTTGTAACCACAAGACTGACATCTTGCCAACATGAATACAGGTGGAAAAGGTATAACACATCTGAGGCACTCGGGAAAAGGCGTGAGTTCCCTACCTTCTCTCTCTCTCCTATCCACCTGGCTGACAGAGTTGCAGGATGAAAGTGTCCTGGATTCCTAACAGGAACTGCCACAGAGTGCTGCCCTACCCTCAGGAGACTGACAAAGGTGCCATGCTCTACACAGAAGCTCACGGGGTCATGCTTCCCATTCCTATATTAAAATATTGAAGACTTTCTCATTGCTTTCAGCATAAAAATATGCAAGATGCAAGATGGGCCCGGGATGGTCTGAATGCTGCTTCTCTCTCCTTCCTTTTCTTGCACCATGTTCTTTCTTACTCTCATCACTCCAGCTACATTAGCTTTTGAATTCCCTCTATGTGCATTGCTCCCTCACTCCCCGTTCAGGGACTCTGCAGGGCCTCTGAATAAGCTATTCTCACTGCCCAAAATACTTTTCCCTCCTCTCATTGCCTATTTACCCCTGTCTTACCCTAACCTTTCATACTTTAACTCAAGTTACTTCCTTCCCTTTTCCCCAGTTTAGGTCAAAGGTATCATTATATATTCTCAAAGAACTATCTACCTTTCCTTTGTTGTATCTATCACAGTCATAATTTTGCACTTATTTGCATAATTATTTGATTACTGTCTGTCCCTCTCACCTCACTGTTAAGTTCCCTGAGAGGAAGAAACAAATCTATTTTTTGCTCACCTTTGTGTCCACAACACTTAGCACCATAGTGCCTGGCATATATTACGTGTGTAATAAATACTTATGGAATTAAATAATGAAAGTCTGTCACTGATATCCCAGAGAGCTAATACCAGCAGTAAAATACCATTAGTAGCTTTCTGTGAAAAACATACTTTACCTGTCACATTCAAGCTCCTCAGGCCATCGGATTCCAAAAGTGTCAATTAAGTTTTTGCAATCAGAATATACTTTCTCACAAAGTTTACGACAAGGTGGAACCACATGAATTTGCTCTGTGCAGGTTGGTACAAATGCTTTGCAGAGGAAAGTTTCAACATTTGGAGAACATTTCAGTTTTGCAAGGGGAAGAAAGTGC
This sequence comes from Plecturocebus donacophilus, assembly GCA_004027715.1. NCBI lineage: Eukaryota > Metazoa > Chordata > Mammalia > Primates > Pitheciidae > Plecturocebus > Plecturocebus donacophilus. The sequence goes on from PVKP010030087.1 coordinate 27,632, forward strand.
TATTAAAGACAGAAGGATACAATTAGGACACATTTTAATAACGAATACAATTAATATATTTACTGTTTAAAGTATATACTTTTTCACGTATACTCCAAAAGAATCTTTAAATCTCCCTCTATCAGACTTATGAACTTTCCATACATGATGGAATATGACAATTTTTTATTCAATCATATATTTTTCAAGAAGACATGGATTATTACAGTGAAATCACTTGTCAGTGTCACCAACAAACTCCACACTGTCAAATTTGATGGTAAATTCTGAATGTTCCTTCTACTCAACTCTGAACAGCAATTGGCAGAGTGGCTCCTAGCTTCCTCTTGAGGCCCCTTTTGCACTTGTCTTCTAGGACATGAATTCTCTTGGATTTCTAGCTGTCTCATTGGCCGTTCCTTTTCTGATCCTCTTCCAATTCCCAATTACTATCATTGAAATGCTCCAGAGCTCAGTCCCCAAGATCTCTTCTCTATCTCTACTGACTAATCAAGGGAAACTCATCCAGCCCCCAACTCTGCTGTAAACCCTAGATTTGAATGAACATCTGCTCCAGGACAACTCCATTGGGCTGTTAATGGGCATCTCGAACCCAAAGTATGCAAAATACAACTCAATCCCACTGTATCTCTGCCTCCCAAACACTCCCTGTCTTCCCC